>VZTQ01001917.1:18478-34006 GCA_013400755.1 Pelecanoides urinatrix | reverse complement strand
CCCCACCCCCTGCCCAATCTTTCAGCTAAGAAATACAAAAAGCCTTTAAATTACTCATCACTCATTGGCTAAATGTCTGAACACAAGCACATTGATATTATATCTTAGCTCTTTGCCCTAGGGCCACTCTTCAGTTCACTGTTTATGCAGGGTCTCTTGGGAACATACTTCAAATACCGTTGTTCAGAAATGAATATATCATAGTAGGATATACACAAATCCAGTGATGCACATACATTATGCTCTAAAAAAACCCAGGATATTGAAATATGCCTAATGCACATGGTACATTATATACTACTGAGATTATTTGGTGGTGCAAACTATAGCAATATACCAGCAGAGGAATTTCCTAAATGTTCAGAACAGTACTCCTAGACTTAATACATTACATTTAAGGTAATCTATAAGCAGTTGTGCTGGGTTTGGCTGGGATAGAGTTAATTTTCTTCATAGTAGCTAGTATGGCGCTATGTTTTGGATTTGTGCTGGAAACAGTGTTGATAATAGAGATATTCTGGTTGCTGCTGAGCAGGGCTTACACAGAGTCAAGGCCTTTTCTGCTTCTCACACCACCCTACCAGCGAGCAGGCTGGGGGGGGCACAAGAAGTTGGGAGGGGACACAGCCGGGACAGCTGACCCCAAATGACCAAAGGGATATTCCATACCATATGACATCATGCTCAACATATAAAGCTGGGGGAAGAAGAAGGAAGGGGGGATGTTCGGAGTGATGATGTTTGTCCTCCCAAGTAACCGTTATGCATGACGGAGCCCTGCTTTCCTGGAGATGGCTGAACACTTGCCTGTTGAAGAGAAGTAGTGGATGAATTCCTTGTTTTGCTTTGCTTGCGTTCATGGCTTTTGCTTTACTTATTAGATTGTCTTTATCTCAATCCATGAGTTTTCTCACTTTTACCTTTCTGATTCTCTCCCCACCAGGGAGGGGAGTGAGTGAGCAGCTGTGTGGTACTAAGTTGCCAGCTGGGGTTAAACCATGATAGCAGTACCTTTAAAACCAGAGTAGGGCCTCAGCTCAGGGTCCTTAAGCAGAAAACTGCTTTCTTCAGTTCGGTCTTGAAATAATTGAGCACTGAAACAAGTGCTTTAATCTCAAGTGCTAAAAGTAAGTGGGACTTCAGCTTGCTGAATTGGAAGCATCTCTACAGCATGCCACATAGTGCTCTCTGAACTAACCCTACAGAAGCAGACTTCAGGGCAGAAACAGTATTTGCTTCATTAGCTCTGTTCTGCACTGTGCTGAGTACAACTCTGCATCATCTTGAACATGGCTAAAAGTATTGTACCATCTCTCAAAAATACAGTATCCTGGTTCACATAAATTTATGGACATTACCAGATTTTGGGATTAGGATTTAAATGTAGAACAGTGCTCAGCAATGGTAAAGATATGGAATTTTTTGACCATTTGGGTGAAAACCAGTCCCAGAACAGGGTAAGGCAGTTTTACAAATAACAACAAAATGGTTTCTTTTTTGTGTGCATATTCTGTTTTATGATTACTAAGATTTAATATTTTATCACCTAAAATATTAATAACAACAATTTAACTTCAGAGATTTAAAGGAACAAAATTAACACTGAACTTCTTTGAAGAACTGTGACTGTTGTTTTGCATTACCCAGTGCCTTACATTATGCTTTCAGTTTCAGGAAAGGAGAAGGATTAGAACAGTCTCTTCACATTTTAGTTCATTACTAGTACTAGTTTATTTACCTCATTACTATACTTCAGCTACAATATGGCAGGCCATTCTTCTACACAGAATTTTCAGACCAGGTCTTAGCATGTACAAAAGTAGCTTCTCCCTTTAGCACAGTCCTAAAGCCAGTCACTTCCACAGTCCCAGTTAACAGTTTAATTTGGAGAAACCTTGTGACTAAGCAGTCCTAAGGATTTGACAGCCAGTTCCAGGATGTAATAGAGTGGCTGGACTCCCCTGTATAAACAAGTTCAAGGCTGTGTTTAAGAATAAACTTGTCAACTTTGCATATTATTTTCCTGCTAGAAAAAACTTTGAGACCACTATTGTAATGGCACAGCACCTCCTTCCTGGTGAGTGCACACTCACCTGCCATATATGCCATCTGTCCTTACAGCATTGCCACACAACTAATGACAGTCAGCCAAATCATCCTGAGATCCTTCCTGCAAGGGGTCCCATCCACAAGTACAGATGAAATTTTCAGCATCCCAAATTCAAACTAAATTTAAAGTTGCCTCAAGAATAATACAGATAGCTTAAACCAAATCTAAAGGTCTCTCACCTTTTAGGCCTATACCAGGACGTCTTCACCAAATTCTGATTTTAAGACTCCCCAAAATCAATGCAGCTGATAGTCAGCCCAACAGTATCACTATCACAAATGCAGGTGTACTTCCTAGCCTCTGCCAAATCTTACTGTGTTATGAGAGCCCACATAACACTAAGACACAATCACATTTCACGCACCCCCCCCACCCCCTGAGTTCTGTCACCAGATAATGTCTTTTCCGCCTTAAAAAACAATCACATTGCTATGCAGTACAGAAGTCAGATGCGGTCAGTGTCTGTTTATTATCTCTGCCATAACTCCTTGGCTTTACAGTGATACTTATTCCCAAGAGCTTAGCTTGAAGAGATAGACTGTGCACATTTGTCTGTCTTTTCCCAGAAGCACAAGTATTTCCCTGAAAGGCAGCATCCCAGCAATTTCCATGCTGAATCTGACTCTCTCTGACTCTCCCTTGCCATTCTCTCTAACTGTAAGCCTCCCCTCTCCCACTGATATCCACTATGAATGACTGTCAACAATCTCAAAAAGCAACATTTTTTTGGAAAAAAACCAAAATTATTACCCATTAAATGGTGTAGAAGTCACTGGACTTGCACCACACATAGGATCCCAAAACATGTTGCTAGGCTAGTCTACACAATCTTACAATATCACAGAGGACATAACAATTGTATAATTCCAGGGAATCATCACGTTTACATACTTGATATGTACCACAAACCTTACTCTCACTTTAAGCTAGCTAATGTTTTAGTTTTGTTTTTTCTTCTCAGTTACAATAGTAGCTTTTTTTTTTCCTCCTTTATTTCTTGAAGGCTCACCTAGTGCCTCCATATCAATAAAAGGAAAAAGATGTCTTTGGCAGGTAGATTAAATAAAGTTTATAGACAGCAATTCAGGGAAGAAGAATAGAGGAGAACCAGGTGATCTGATGACTGCAAAGGAAACAACTTTAGCTGAGGAAACATGCTTCTGGTAAGAGAACTGGAAAGCAGTTTAACAAGTGGATGGATAAGATTCAGTAAGAGGTTGGCACCTATAGAAGAAAACTATGGATGTCAACAGTCCTCCAAACAAAAAGTGATAAAATTACGCCTTGTAGGTTGCCCTTGGAATGGGCCTTTGGCACCAGTGTATCTACTAAGAACATTTGGAGCAAGATTCAAAGCAGTAATGCTTTTATTTTTACAGTGATAACTTATTCAGGAAAACCAACTGTTATATTTTACTTTAGTTGAAGTATTTGACCTTTGCTCTAAATGGAGTGTTTGCATAGTGTCTGGTCTCAATCAAGAGCCAAAGCTAAGCAACACAAGATCAATTTGTTTAAATGTCTATATCATGCAGTTTTTTAATGAACAAACTGCTACAAAGCATGACATTCAGTGAAATATGATACCCTCACAAATTCATCTCAGCTGGCAAAATATAGTTTAAGTACAAGACAGGATGTCTTTGTAATACAGTAGTATTTACTTATGTAACCTTAGTGTAAGTAGTTAAGATAGGTAGGATTTATTATTTTTATTATTTTTTTAGTTATAAAAACATGTGTGCAGTCTGCTTTGAATATTAACAATAAAAGCTTGTATTTTATCTCTATTTTAAATCAAAATATTTTCCCTGAGTAAAAAAAAAAAAAAGAAAACAAAAAAACTTCCTCAAAGGTGTTTCAATTCTAGAAATATATTCCATAGCCAATAAAAACTAGTTGAGTTACTAAAAAGATCAATGAAAATAACAGCAAAACACTCTCCAAAGAGTGATCTAAGTCATTGTATTCCCAAGTCTGCAATAAGTCCACAAGGCTGAATCAAATCATTCAACACTTCTCTACAACCATTCAGCAAATGGTATGTTACAGAAAATAAGAAATGGTAATGGTATAAAGAACAAATTATTGAAGGATGATTTATCAGGCCTCCTTTAGATTAAGGGTTCATTTATAAATGGTTAGTAGAGATTAACAGATGTTTTAAGTCGTCTTGTTATTATCATAAATAATATGCTGCATATAGATTTAAAAGAATGGCTGTAAGAGTTAGTGATTTATGAGAATAAGCTATAGCCATGACTTATGTAACTAATGACCTGTGCACCCTATTGTGAAATATTATTTATTATTATTATCTCCTAATCACAAATTAACCACTTAAAATAGCACCTTATTATAAAGTATGACAGACATATATGCCTGTTTAAGTGTGTAATGGTGGAGCTGTAACATCATTGAACACTCATGATTATTTATTGAGATTTGTCAACCCACAGTTCAGCAACAGAGCAGCTATATACAATACACTGAAATGTACTTAGTGCTTCACACGATCATGTATGTGCAGCCACCTGCTGTGGAATAACAGGACAAATCAATACCTTCAAACAGGCATGCACTACATGGAAGTATGTGGTGGACATACCATCTGTTGGTTTGAGATAGAAGCCTATACTATGGCATATAAAGTTTTGCAAGAGGGCATAAATGTCAAAAATAGACAACTGAGCTAGGATTAGGTGACATCGTCCGGGATTATGTACTAGCAATAAAACCATATTGGATAAGTGCTTACTTTCTTCAAAACAAGTGCTAATTTAGCAAATGAATCAAAGACATCTTCAAATAGACAAAAGTCTGAATACTTCAAAGGGCAGTGCTACTATAGCTGTGATAGTCTAAGCAGGTTAGACAGACAAGGTTAGAGATGAGAAGTAATATTTTATTAGATTAACCGGTTTATTTGGAAAAATATAACTGAGTCTCACCTGGCTCCTCCTTCAGATATAAAATAAAAATATAAACTTGAAAGATAAATTAAAGCTCAGAATGTGTGTGCTGAGTTTAGTCATATTTTAATCCATTAAACCATCTCTTTTTCACAGCAACTTTTTCATGTTCCACAAGCAATAAATTACCTTTCCTTCTATTTTGCATTAGAGAAGGAAACCACTTTGAAATACCTTTACACACCAAGGTGGTCCTTCTGCTCCATGGGTAGCAATAGCTTCTTCTCTCAGGTGGTTTAACTAGATATATTAACCAGTCAGACCAAAAAGTTTTCGCATTTTTTCATTTAGCTTAGAAGTTTGCAGCTTTTATTTCAAACCTGAAGAGAGCTTGTGGAACCACAACACTCAATTGTTTCCTGTCAACCACTTTGGTTGGTCTAACAAATGGTATTACTGCTACTGTACATATACGTGCTTAATAGATAGTCTTAACACTGTGAAGAACTAAACCAAAAACTTTGTTATAAGTCTGAATTGATCAACTTTCACACCCCATTACTATAACATTGTATCTGAATTCTGCATGAATCCAGTTAGCATGGTGTGGCTCTGAAGAATTCAATCCAAGTCTCCCTAACGATCAAGTCTTTTGCTATTGCAATCTGTAAATAATGTACATTGAGTACGTGAAAGATGGCTTTAAAGAGAAAAGAAATAATCTTTATTTCTTAGCCATTATAGAAAAGAAGAGAAGGACCAGACTTTAGATTTCAGCAAGAAAGATTTACGATTTTAAGTAGGAAAAACTTTCTAATGGCAATAATAGCAAAGCAAAGGAATAGATTTCCTTTCAAGCGGTGTGAAATCTCCATTGATAGCATATTTAGGATCAAGTTAGGCAATCATTTGACATGAATAGGCATAGCTTTTCCTGTATTGCACAGGTGAGTGGACTAATCAACCCTGTCAGATCCCTCAGAATTGCTGTTTGTCTCTATAATAGCACTTATTACAACTTCAGATCTACTTGCTCTGTGACTCTCTCTGGTCTGGTGTGTTTCATTTGAGGCAGAAGCTAGATACAGCCTGAAAAATTATTGAGACTGTCCACAAGCTAAACAAAAAAATCCAAACAGAACTGCACTCAACAATGGGGGGAAAACAACCACAAGATCACAATCATTAATATTTTTAGAGAAGAATGAAAATAAATACGAAGAACTGTGTTAAAACCACAAAAATTCTTGAGAATAAAAATGGTGGACAGAAATAATCTGCCAATCACTTAATAGAGAAAAAGAGTGTTTTTAAAAAAAAAAAAAATTCTGCCCTCAAACTGTTTTTACATCATGCAGAATATGCCATCTGTCACACCCAAACAATCCTTCACACGACTGAATTTTATGCTAAGTAAACATTTGGAATGTAAAAATTCCAGCCAAAAGTTGGCTACTTTTCCACATGAGGAGGGAGGCCTGGAAACACTAATATGTGGCAGTAATAACAAGCTTCATCACAGCTGTTTAACTACATTTTATATGAATATAATTAAATTGATCTCCAGGAGATATTTTAGACAGTATACAGTGGATCCAAGGCCTTACCCTTATTAATGAAAGCCACTATGACAGTATAGAAGGTAGAGTTAAATCATAGCAGGGATGTCATAGTGCTTAATGTGGGGATCAAATGGAGAGAAAAATATCATTAACTCAGGAAACAATTCACCCTTCCAAAATGGGGATCAGCAGCAAATCAGGGTGCTGTGTCAGATCATATTCTTTTTTCAGTTTAGAGATTACTACATTGGTAGAAATTCAGCAGAACTTGGGAGAAGCAAGATAGTGTCAGTTATCACTGCCATGCCTCTAAGACAGAGGGGCTCCTGACTTCCACCAAGTCTAGAGCATGGCAGGAACCAGCACATGGTTGCTGCCACTTCTTACAGCTCACAGAATGAGAGCGCACAGAGGCATGACATTATTTGCATTCATAGCACAGATAGGAAAGAAATGTGTTGGGTAAGCTATATTCCTTTTAAAATACAAATCCATCTGTTGTTGGCATCTGTGCCAGATGCCAATGATCCTGACCTTGCACTATCTTCCTACACATCACAAGTGAAACTAAAAATTTAAAAAAGACATGTAACTCAAGGGGGAGCCGACACCTTCAAATTGAGAGCATCTTCCAAATGCATCCCTCAAACCCAGCTTTTCCCAAGATAACAGAATGAGATTTGAAAAAGAAATTCCACAACATAAAGCTCCCCCAAAAAAGAAATATGTCAGCTGGCAGACATGCATCCTACTTTTTTTAACCAAGTTTACTATGTGGCTCATAATGGGTCATATCTACCACAGTTTCCAAATGTTCAGTGTGACATCTGGCACACAAATGACCATTTTCAATTAATTTCATTTAACTGCAATTTGAATTTGGTTTCTGCTTGTATCATTTAACATTAATTTGGACACAAACAGCCCTGTCTATCCTGCACTACTCTTTACATGTCCTCCAAGTTGTTAATCCCAAATGTATCATTCCTGCAAAGTGCTCATTAAAAACTGAGTGGCTGCCCTATCTTAATAAGTGTGGAAGGTCAGGCAGAACATTAAAATTATAACATTATCTAATATTTTCAACTACTTAGTTTAACTTAAAGATTAATTTTGTGGAGGAAAAAAGAATGTTACACTATCATTTGGTGAATATCCTGCAACAGGTAGATTGATTTGTTTCTGTCCAAGAGCATCATGTTACACATTTGTAAACTTAATCTCTGAATCCTTTCTTTTTCTAAAACTTTCTTTCAAAACTGCTAATGCTCTACTATAATCAGTTTGAAGAGGTATGCACTAAACCGTTTGATTATATGCACTATAATTCCTGGATCTTCACACAACATGAACACAAAAGTGTTTACTAACTACCCAAAAAGAATATTTTAAGGAAAAGAATTTTAATCTGTTCCACTAGAACATGAATATAGAATGACTACAAGATTCTAGGCCATAAGGATTTTAATGGGAGCATTTTATCAAAGTGCTGCTATTAAGGCCTCTGATAAGGCTGCCCAGGCCTTTGTTTTAAACAGGTATATTGAATACTCCAGCCTTTGCTTATGTTCTAGTGTCCTGGTTTTGGCTGGGATAGAGTTAATTTTCTTCCTAGTAGCTGGTATAGTGCTGTGTTTTGGATTTAGTATGAGAAGAATGTTGATAACACACTGATGTTTTAGTTGTTGCTAAGCAGTGCTTACATAGTCAAGGACTTTTCAGCTTCCCATGCCCTGCCAGGTGCACAAGAAGGTGAGAGGGAGCATAGCCAGGACAGCTGACCCAACTGGCCAATGGGGTGTTCCACACCATATGATGTCATGCTCAGCATGTAAAGCTGGGGGAAGGAGAAGGAAAGGGGGGGACGTTCGGAGTGATGGCGTTTGTCTTCCCAAGTAACCATTACGCGTGATGGAGCCCTGCTTGCCTGGAGATGGCTGAACACCTGCCTGTTGATGGGAAGTAGTGAATGAATTCCTTGCTTTGCTTTGCTTGCGTGCGCGGCTTTTGCTTCACCTATTAAACTGTCTTTATCTCAACCCATGAGTTTTCTCACTGTTACCCTTCCAATTGTCTCCCCCATCCCACCCGGAGGGAATGAGTGAGTGGCTGTGTGGTGTTCAGTTGCCAGCTGGGGCTAAACCATGACATCTAGCTCCTCTGTCTTTTAAGGTGTTGGACCTTATTCATTCTTATGCACAGGCTCTATTCAGTGGAAGTATGATATGTTATTTAATGCTTTAAATTAAGGCTTCAGAAATTAAACAAATTCTGTTATCAAGACCAGGACTCAAGTCTCATGCAGATATTAGTGATATGTCATTAGTCATCTTAATAAAAAATTTTTTCAGGATTCAATATGCTGAAAAATGGAACAATAATCCAAAGCAAACCTTTCCACACAGCATTTAAATCTGAAGAACAGCTTGAAGTTACTCCCTTAAACAAAATCTGTTTTAAAAATTCATGAATGCTTGAAGAAAATTACATATTAGCTAGCCACTATATGCAATTTCCCTGTGTTGTTACAGGGTCAGTTTATAAACCCAGTAAGAGTAATAGCACAACACTAACAATTAGCAAGTCAAAATAGAAAGGTGTGTTTGGGGTATTATTATTATTATGGATCTGTAGATATATCTAAATAAATTAAGACTATCATAACTTTTAATTATGTCAGAGATTAAATAATGATGAATGAGAGTCCATCTCATGAAAAAATAGAGACACGTTACCATTTCAAATTCTAAATTTATAACAGTCTTGTCTCCTTCCAAATTCAATAGTATTAAGCAGATGAGATCCACAGGGCAAAAAGGTCACTATTTCTGATTTGTTTAATGTTCCAGAGCATTTGTAGGAGAACAAGAGAGGGCAGACACATTATAGGCTGTATAAAATGGCATTTTTGAAGTCAAAATGGGCTAAAAATCTTTGCTGAGGTCAGCTATTCATTAATAAAGAAGAACATGCCACAATCTAATGTCTGGATCAATGTAATTGCTGTGAGAGAGATGAAAGGAAACTGCATGCATTAAGAATCTCACTATAAATTACAGAGGTCCCCTTATCTTACGCTCACTAAGTCAACAGCAAATATTCATCAGCTTCAATGGGATTACTGATGGGCCCTAAATTATCCTTGGATGTACATCACAGGGCCTGTAATTTCCGTCTTTTGTTTGATGAGAGGAAACCTCACAGACATGTCATTGGAGCTAGCATACCCTTATTTAAATAAGTAATCTAGAATGAAGACATTTCCCTTTACTGCCAACCTTTTCTGAAGAAAATTAAAACCACCTCAGAGTTATTATTAGTGAACCGCTCAGCTTTGCTGAAACTTGATATATGACGAGATAGATATTGAGTGAGTTTTGACAGTTGATGGAGATATTTAATAGCACACACTTAAGCAAATCAAGTAATTTTGAGAGGGGTGGGGGCAGCATGGAAGTAGACAGCTACTCCTGGAGAATACATTTTAATAGCAGAATAAGCATGGAGTCCCATTAACAGAAAAACCTATATCTTCCCTGTATTCTTTTCCATTTTCTTTTGCTAGACGTAACTAACCATGGACTTTGTCAAATATATCTGTCACATGAAGCAGACGAGGTCATCGTGTACTTTATGTACATTCAATGCAGGCACAGCATCTATTGAACATGAAAGACAGGCTTCAAGTTAGTGAGACTTAAGGTCAGCCCATGAGACTGGGCAAATCCTGCTCTTCCTTTAAAATACTTCTTCACCTGCACAGAGACCATATATACTAAGTAAAACATATTAGACAAACTTTGCTCTGATACACGTATACATGCATACATTCCCTATGGACTACAGTGGGAAACAAAATTCAGCATCACTATTACATTGTAAATGGCTTTTTTGGTATATTATATACATACATAATTTACATATACAAAGTAGATACACATATCTGCTAGGAGAATATTTGCTTTTCTGGACTCCAGTGCGGCAAAATCACAGTGACTGAGAAATATACTGTATCTTTTCTCTTTCTCTGTCTTTTCCAGCTAATTGCCTCCAGGATCATCAGCTTTTTAACTGTTTTTGCGATTTATGCTACTTCACCATTAGCAAGAAAAATTCTGCAATTGAGGCAAATCTTCTAGATAGAAGTATCCTATGCTTATACTGATACCTGAACAGTGTCTACCAGGTTATACTGAATTAAGGATCCCCACACTCAATAAGCACAAAAAGGTGGATATATAGGGATTAAGGAAGTATAAGACAATAAAACTGCCCACAAGGATTGGATTCAGCATCCACAGTAATGCTTGAACCACATCACTCAAATAGCACCTCCTCACAATACAGGACGTAAGTTTTAAACACAGACAACGCGGGAAGCGGTCGTCTCAGGAAGGCAGCACGGAAGTTTCAAACACGGTCCCGCACCCCTTACTTTCCTGAGAGGTCTCACGTATNTTGCTACATTCACAGCGCCCGCTGATTGGCCGGCGGCGCAAGGCGGGAAGGCGTCTCAGCCCCCGCGCCGCTTGTCTCCGAGGGAGGAAAGCGCTGATTGGTCGCCGCTTTCCCGCCGCCGATTGTTCCGCCCCCGGCCGGCTTCTCCCCCTTTGCAGCGGCTCTTCTTAGATAAGCGATCCTTGGGACAAATGCCAGGGCTCACTGACAAATGTTCCAGTTCCTTACAGAACCCAACAGGCAACAAGAAAAGCCACCATTATTCATGTAATAGTTCAAAATCCCCTAAGAAATTTCCTTCCTGACTAATTATCACAGCCATTTGCAATCTATATCACATTTGTGCTACAAAGGGACTATAGGATATTTTGTATAACAAGGAAAGAATCTGTGATAAAAAAGATACATTTTATACCTTGACACAATTGGTACTAAATGTCAGCCTTCTACTTGTGCAGGGAGTTACCTTGCTGACAGCTACAGAAATCATCCACATGAATGAAGTATTTTAAAATATAAGGCTAAGCAAACAGAACAGTCTTGCTGGTCTAGTTCGGACAACCTCTTTTGCTAATGTCTAAATGCTAGTACTTTTCTACCTTTTTTGGGGGGGGAGCGGGGGAGGTGCTGGTTACACCTCTGCCCTGGTAATAATACCACAAGCCTCTTTGCTTCAGTAATATGGAATGAAAATATGGATGCATGGCTTGGAAGGGTAATATGGTTAGATCCCCGAGCTGAAAAGCAGAGAGTTTATGACTACAGAGCTCATAGTGAAATACAGCAGACCATTAGAGAATAGTTGTAGCCACTTTTACTAGCCGTTATAAAGCACTTCATCATAAAAGATGGGAGTATTAGATTTTTTTGTCACCAAGAGCTTGCTTGCTAAAACTCCTGAAAAGTGCTAAGAAAGAATCACATCTTTCCCTGATAGGAAGGAGACCAAACAAAGCCAGAAATCAGCCTCAGGATGCACTGATGCATCCCACTTTCATTCTCTATTTGTGCTTAAGCTCTAATACATCAGAAAGGAGAGGGGAAAAGAGAAAAAAAAAAGAAAAGAAAAAAGCAAGCAAACAAATGATAATTGTAATATAAACCCTAGAAGCCAAGTTATGTATCAAAAGGAGAGAGAGGAATCTTTTCTGGTTACCAGCAGATAACCAGCAGAAGCCCTTCAGTGTGAGTTAACAGAATACAAATACAGTACAAACAACAACCTAATCACTCTTCACACTTTCTACCTGCCACCCTGTTTTACCAACACATCCAGCACCCAAGGGTTCATATCACAAACTTAATTTCCTTTCTTCAGTATTTCCCTATGCTGTCATTTAGTGCCTTCCAAAAGCTTTATCAAGCTCCATCATTAGAAACAAAGTCACTTTTCTTTTTTTGTAGAAATGTTAAAAGAAGCCTCCTATTTCCTAGTCTTCCTACAAAAAGTAGTTGTGAACATCCATCTGAACTTGTTCTCAAGTAACTCTTCAAGTAGTTTTTCTTGTCATTGAGGTTTATGCCTCCTTCCCCCATAAGGATATTCATGGGCAGTTACCAATACTTCTGTTTCCTTTAAAGTGTCTTGCTTGCATATCCCAGATTCGTGCTAACCTTTCCACCGTTGCACTATATTGGTGGCTCAGCTATCCTACCAGCCATACCTGTTACCCTGTGTCATCCAAGAATTGCATTAGACACTTCAACAAGTGAAGGCCAGTTCCCTTGATTTTCATTTCTTGATTTTTGGTTTTAAAGCAAATCCTTTCTGATAAGACACCTAGGAAGGATCAGAACATATTTCTAATAAAGATCAACTCAGCTAGTGAAACATTAATCTATGCACAGCTTGAAATCATCATTTTGGCACATCAGCATAAAAGGGGAAAAAAACAGTTACAAGCAACCCATTCCCTTACCTCATTTCCACTCTTTTTTTTTTTTTGTGCACGCACACAATAAATAATCCATTATACACATTATCCAGCAATCAACAATAGGATAGTAAAACAGCAACTTAGATTTACATTACAGTTTAAATCTAAACTGCTTGGAGCAGAATCTAACAGGGTGATGTAGCAAGAGCAAGCAGAAATTTCACATTAAAAAAAAAAAAAAGTAATGGAAATGATTGCTTCAAAAGAAAACACCCAGCGTGTTCCTATACAAAGTTTTCCACCCAAGTCCAGATACCCTGAAGGAGAGACTAACAATAAACAGGGGAGAAAAAAAGAAGAAGAAAAAAAAATATTTAATTCAATTAATTCAGTCTTCTACACGGGCAGGGGAGATTGGGGAAAGAGAGAAAAAAAAGAAAGAATAGTATAAATAGTGAAAAAGCATCTTTTGAAGTCTTCCAGCAGCAATCATTTAAGCTGCTATTGAAAGAGATAGTAAACATGCAATGTACATGTTCTTTAATTTCTCAGTTCCCTTTCAAGGAAGCATTTAGTGGCAACATGAATATGGAAACAACCTGTGATACTTCGCTGGATAAGAAACTGGCTGGATGGCCGAGCCCAAAGAGTTGTAGTCAATGGAGCTAAATCCATTAAATACCTCCATTAAATATAGTTGGCGGCTGGTCATGAGTGGTGTTCCCCAGGGCTCAGTTTTGGGGCCAGTGTTGTTCAATATCTTTATCAACGATCTGGATGAGGGGATCGAGTGCTCCCTCAGTAAGTTTGCAGATGACACCAAGCTGGGCGGGAGTGTTGATCTGCTGGAGGGTAGGAAGGCTCTGCAGAGGGACCTGGACAGGCTGGATCGTTGGGCCGAGGCCAATTGTATGAGGTTCAACAAGGCCAAGTGCCGGGTCCTGCACTTCGGCCACAACAACCCCAGGCAACGCTACAGGCTTGGGGAAGAGTGGCTGGAAAGTTGCCCAGAGGAGAAGGACCTGGGGGTGCTGGTTGACAGCCGGCTGAACATGAGCCGGCAGTGTGCCCAGGTGGCCAAGAAGGCCAACGGCATCCTGGCCTGTATCAGGAATAGTGTGGCCAGCAGGAGCAGGGAGGTGATCGTGCCCCTGTACTCGGCGCTGGTGAGGCCGCACCTTGAGTACTGTGTTCAGTTTTGGGCCCCTCACTACAAGAAGGACATTGAGGTGCTGGAGCGTGTCCAGAGAAGGGCAACGAAGCTGGTGAAGGGCCTGGAGCACAAGTCTTATGAGGAGCGGCTGAGGGAACTGGGATTGTTTAGTCTGGAGAAGAGGAGGCTGAGGGGAGACCTCATCGCGCTCTACAACTACCTGAAGGGAGGTTGTAGTGAGGTGGGGGTTGGTCTCTTCTCCCAAGTAACCAGCGATAGGACGAGAGGAAATGGCCTGAAGTTGCGCCAAGGGAGGTTTAGACTGGATGTTAGGAAAAAATTCTTTACTGAAAGAGTGGTCAGGCCTTGGAACAGGCTGCCCAGGGAAGTGGTGGAATCACCATCCCTGGAGGTATTTAAAAGACGTATAGATGAGGTGCTCAGGGACATGGTTTAGTGGGCATGGGGGTGTTGGGTTGACGGTTGGACTCGATGACCTTAGAGGTCTTTTCCAACCTTAATGATTCTATGATTCTATGATTCTACTGTATACCTGTTTATGCAATAACCTTTAAATGCTTAGACATTACATAACCTTTATCACTCTTTGCCAGTATTCTGCATTCCAAAGACATCAATGCAACAAGTTCAGAGTGGAGCTTACACAAAACCTGTAACTATCTCAATGGGGACTCAGGGAGGGGGGATGAGGAGGAAAAGGTTAATTTATACCTGGTTTTTTGCAAGCATACAAAAGCTCCCAATAAGGTAGAGCTATGATCTGCTGAAAACAGAACAGTGGATTAAATAAGATTTGGGAAACGCTACGTTCAGAGGGGAAAAAAAAAAAAAAAAATTACAACTACCATGAAGTATGCCTTTTGCATATTAGAAGCTCAAGCATACCCTTAGGATCCTAAATTAAGAGTCAAATTGACTATCGACTTTCTGTGTGCCAAGAACAACCTTCCACAAGTCTTGCTGCATTCCTGTTTGCTCCTGTATTGTAAAACCCACAGGCTCCAACAGGCTATGACCATGACCCACTGCTTTTCTACTTAAACCAATATTGTGAGTAACTGAGGGTTACAAATAGCTGGGAACCCTCAGTACCGCTCCAAAAGTATCACCTCCAGAGATCAGTTACAGAATGTATGTCATCTTTACCAAACCAGTCTCCATCATTTACCAGCAGTCCTGGTTAATGGGGGAGGTCCCGGATGACTGGAGGCTTGCCAACGTGACGTCCATCTACAAGAAGGGCCGGAAGGAGGATCCGGGGAACTACAGGCCGGTCAGCCTGACCTCAGTGCCGGGGAAGATTATGGAAAGGTTCATCTTGAGTGCGCTCACGAGCCACGTCCACGACAACCAGGGGATCAGGCCCAGCCAGCACGGGTTCATGGAAGGCAGGTCCTGCTTGACCAACCTGATCTCCTTCTATGACCAGGTGACC
>VZTQ01001917.1:0-18473 GCA_013400755.1 Pelecanoides urinatrix | reverse complement strand
GGGCCTGGAGCACAAGCCTTATGAGGAGCAGCTGAGGGAGCTGGGATTGTTTAGTCTGGAGAAGAGGAGGCTGAGGGAAGACTTCATCGCGCTCTACAACTACCTGAAGGGAGGTTGTAGCGAGGTGGGGGTTGGTCTCTTCTCGCAAGTAACAAGTGATAGGATGAGAGGAAATGGCTTCAAGTTGTGTCAAGGGAGGTTTAGATTGGACATTAGGAAAAATTTCTATACTGAAAGAGTGGTCAGGCCTTGGACCAGGCTGCCCAGGGCAGTGGTGGAGTCCCCATCCCTGGAGGTATTTAAAAGACGTGTAGATGAGGCGCTTAGGGACATGGTTTAGTGGGCATGGGGGTGTTGAGTTGGACTCGATGACCTTAGAGGTCTTTTCCAACCTTAATGATTCTATGATTCTATGATTTACCTATCTATATTTATAGATAGCTCTGAATCCATACTGCCACCCAGAAAATGAAAACGGCTGAAATGTCTTTTCCCAGAACATACAGGCAGCATGAGATGAGCTGTTTGGTTGGGATGGTGGGCCAGTGGGGTACAACTGCACAGTGAAAGTTTAGCTTGTGCAGATTACTAAAAAACTTCTTTTGGGGTATGGTGGTAGAAACAACACCACTAAAACTGTTTTGGAACTATGGAATTTTTTTTTTTCTTTCTTCGAATAAGAATTAAAAAAAAATATTTTTTACTTCAAGATACAGAAAGGCAAAATTAGGGTTGGGGTTTTTTTGGGTTTTTTTGGCCAATGCATTCATCCCTAATTTTGGGGGAAATCATACTAAAATACCATACATAACAAATACCTCTAAGACTATATTCCCAATGGATTTTTATATGTTATTAACACTTCTCTGACATAAGTATACAAAACCTGCTCAAAATAGATTTTCCCTTTACCTACTTGCATATTTGGATAGCTGTTTGATGGAGTACAAAGGAGAAATGTTGTAATTTAATTGGCTGCTTTTTGTGAGCAGATGGTTCTTCAGATTCTTCTGATTTACCTTTGAAACAAATATAAATTCAACCTGCAAACAACATCATTTAAAATTATAATTACAATGCAAAAGCCCATTTTCAAAATATACATGCATGGAACAATAGTTTTTATCTACAGAAGTGTTGAGTCTGGCTGTCTGAATAACTAATACAAAGCAGAAGGAAAACACAAGGGAACATTAGATTCATAGCACAGTCATGAACACAGCGTTGTTACAGTATTCCCTTTTAATAAAGCTGGCATCTGTGCGGGGTAAGCTGCCTTTCCTCTTTCCTTCAGCTATGCCTTGTAAAGGCTAGGAAGTCTGATTAACAGTAGATAGTTTGCAGCTAATTCACAGCAAGCTAGAGAGAGAGGACTAATCCAATACAGCCTGGAAATGATATGTGTTCGTTCAGTGGAGAACAGGGCCACTTTTTGTTAAAGAGCTCTATAGCACTTCCAGCACCATTATACACGAACAGGTGCACATCCTATGAAAGCAATCCTTTGCAAGTGAGCTATTTTTAGAAAATACTGATCTAAGGTTTTTAAAGGACTCTTATTTAGTATACCCAATGCAAATAAGATAAAGAACTGACTGGGAAAGTCAGGTTTGATAACTCAAACCAGTGAAAAGCTACTGCTACATATTTCTTAAACACAACTACAACTTGGAAAGTCTGATGGTCCACAGTTAAGAGCCATAAAATTTAAACAAATTTAAACCATCTGAAATTAGTCCTATCCTTCACACAATTCCAGCATCATGGTCAGCACATCCGCAACAATCATCCTGCTGAAGTTCAGCAACTAGATTCTGAACCAATCCTGGGTCATAATTCCAAATCAATCCACTAATTCCACCTCCATGGTGCTACTCCCTCCCTCCATCCAGTCTATATCTTTGCATGTATATGCCAGCTCCCATTACCTTACCCAGAGGAATGCAACTGGCATTGTATCCTAACTTTTGTCCAGTATGTTCAACTAATTCCAAGCCCAATTATCCTAAATCTTTTCAAAAACTAGCAGACAGGAACTACAATTTAGAGTAACTTGCAGAAAACAAACTGAAGCAACATTTCCCATTTTTAAAGGTTACCAAAAAGTATTTTTAAACAGATTCAAAGGGTGCATAATTATTGGTGTTAGGGCTACTTATAGGAAAAAAATAATAAAGCTGCAAACACACTTAGTTTCTCATTCATCCCTTTCTCTTCTATTGGAAATTTACTACATATCCGCAATACCACTTCAAATTCTATAAAACAGGAGAAAATGTGCAGCTTTTGTACTGGAAATGACCACTGAGTCATTGAAAAATAGTATTCCTTTACCTAGGAAGAAGGTGTATTTACTCTAGCTTTTTGATGGGGAATAGGGTCACTTTTTGTTCAGAAACAAATCTTGTAGAAATTTACTGATTCTGGCAAAACTTTCATCCATACAAATTCCTCTGGCCCGAGTAAAGATTTAAAGCAGGGAGAACAAAAACAAAACCATTTCAATAAGCACTCTCTACAGAACAATCCATTCATTCCCACAATCCATATTTATATGAGCTCAGTACAGCTATTTGCTTATATAAACTTTGATTCCAGAAATAACCTGATGAAATTTTTTGGCCTAAATTATATTTTTTAGCCTTTCAGTCTCTAAAACATTTATTTCACTACTACTATCCACAATTTTCCCAGCCTCTACTTCCCCTCATTATTTTAACAAGTCTCTCATAATGTAAATTTTTATCTGTTCCTGGGAATCTTACTATATTAACTTACAAATGAATTAATATCTGATTTAAATAGCTCAAGCACATGTTCTACAGGAATTCTTTCCTGGAGTAATGTACAATAAATATAGCAATAACCTTATGCCACTAATTTATTTAAAGATTAGAGGAAGCTACTTGATCAAGACTTATAAGATTCCATGGCTATAAAGTAGGAATGATGCCTCTTTTACAAAGATCTTTCAGTTACAATACACATAAGATGTAAATCTCATTCTTTTTTATTGAAAAAGTTTTAAGTAGTAAAGTAGTATTTATTCATCACAATTTTGCTTCTCAAAAAATAAGGCAAAACTATAACATGGTAGTCAAATTCATTTCTTTGAAATTACTACTTAATTACTCCAAATCAAAATTCCATGGAAAACTACTGAGTTTAAAGGTCAGACTGTATTAAAGCCATTTATTAGAAATGGTAGTCAGGTATAAGAGTAGTTATGTCTTCAAACATAAAGGAAGCATGATTCAAGTACTAAAGTTTAAAAAACACAGCACATTAATTTGCAGCACCAATGGCATTGGAACATGTTGTGAAATCATCAACAAGTACATTTCCAACACACTCAATAACTGCACAATGAACATTCACCATGGAAGTCTTTTTTGTTTTCACAGCTATATTAATAAACCCGCTTAAGCTATCTAAGTTTGCCCCTGAAGTATTAAGGCTAAATATTCAGCTTCAGAGGAAGTTATACAGAAAAACTGTATGCACCAGTCATCAACAGTTGCATATCCATCTTTGTGTACATGTCTGTGTGCATGTATCAACATACTATAATCCTTGTTTCCTTCTGGACATTTAGTTACTTCTTAAAACAACATTCTAGCATATTTAGGAAAACTGTAACATGGAAAAACATCACTAATAAGAATCTCAACCCCAACTGTAGCAAAGGCCTAATAACAATTAAAATACCTTAATTAAAAAAAAAAAAAAAAGCAAACAACAGTAAAAGACTTCTTCCATGCAGCTCACAAATGTAGAGTACAAAACAAAAAGATTTCAATAAAGTCATGCTTTTACCTTATAGAACAATCAGGATTGTTGTCCTGCGCAACACATCTACTTGAATAGCAATGAACTGGAATATATATCAGATTAAATCTTCTCTTAAAATAAATCTGGCAAAAATATTTTGCCTTAGGGTTGTTTGGTGCTTTTGTTTTTTGGTTGTGGGGAATTTTGTTTTGTTTTGGGGTTTTTTGTTTGTTGGGTTTTTTTTTTTTTTTTAATAATCATTCAAAAGCAAGCACCAGCAGTCAGGTCCCTTCTGTTTGTGGTGCAATATTAGGGAACAACTTCAGTATATAAACAAGCCTTAGAGGTTAGGTACTAATCTTAACTGCCTCAGGAAAAACAAAAGAAAAAAAAAAAAATCTCATTGCACTTAGCTCTAAGACTGATAAAACTACCTTGCATACCTGGGGAACTTCAGCTGGGCCAAATTGGAGCCCAGTGGGGACCAAAGGGGAAAAAAAAGGTTATCAGGTGAGGCAAATGATGTAATCAAGGATGCTCAGGGGTTCCTATTTATCAGCCCTGTGCTTGATTGCCACAGTTTGCAGCAGTACAAACCCCACTGTTTCTGCTATACTGTGTCTGTCTTGCTTCCATGGTCAGGAGGAACTTGGTGTCTTGTCCCTGGGGTTGGCAAGGGACTGTGGGCATGTTCTTCCTCATGCTGGGGAGTGCTGCCTAACACTTGCATCCCTCTCTAACTTCCTTTAACAAAGGAACATAATAGTGCACATGAAAGGATATAAGTTAAATTGATAGAATCTGGTAACCTTTCCCAGGTGAAGTTTTCACTGCAAACCTTATAACCTCCAACTCCTCAGAGGAACTAGTCCATCATATCAGACATACTGACTGTAGTATAGAACCTTATTTTGTAGAAGTGGATGTCTCTCCTTTTTAAATGTATGCAGTCATGCCAAGCATCTGAAAAGCAAACTCCATTTAGTGTTTCAAATTACATGTTTTAAGTAAAATGAGGTATTCATAAAACACCTCCACAGTTTTGCATCTGTACTATTGAGAAACAAAATAATTTTGCCTTAAAAGATTTAATGTCTTTAATATTTTATTATTATTATTATTAAGTTGTCTCCCACCACAACCATATTAATAGTGATTTTGCAATTAAGCAAACCAAAAGTCAAGCTGTGAGCTTAAGAAACTGGGTGTTCCACACATTTTGCAGTGTACTATAAACAAGGAGGACAAAGAAAAGCAAGAAAGGCTTTATTTTAGCTGAACATTTCACAAAGATGATAAGGGGCAACTCCTCATGTCCAGTACGGACTTCTGCCAATTTGTCACAATCCAAACACAGAAATCCTTCATGCTCCATGCTCCTGTCCAGTAGTCTTCATCTTCATACAAAATTTATCATGTCAAAGATTAAGTTATTGTCATGCTTTTATTTTATTTTAAGGAAAAATATATCATGCACATCTCAGTGACTACCATGAGCACTGTATTCAAAATGTGTATTAAAAAGGACAGAGACCAGGTGTGGAAAATGTCAGCTCAAAGTGGAAGTTACAAGCATGTGGAAGAGAGGAGATATAACAAAGTTTCACAGCCTTGACTGTAATGGTTATTGCCACGGACAGCTATAACAAAAAAGAGGCTAACAAGTGACATCACAGCTCTGTATGATAGGGCTGCTTGCCTCTAGGCAGATGACCTGATTTGTGAAAAAAGCTGGAAGTTCTATCTGAAAAAAAAAACAGTACACATGTATTCTTAAAACACCTTTGCAGTCTTCATTCCTTCATTTTCATTTATCTTGCCTTCAGCTGCAAATTCTGAAGCCTGTTTATATCATTGAAAACTGTCTGTCAGTGACAGCTTCCAGGACAGCTGAGCTTCACAGATGTATGGCACCTGTGAAGTCAGTTAATCTTTATGGAACTGCAGATTATTTGGTGAAAAAAATGCTAGGAAAAATTCTGTCTCAGATGTATATCCTTGCACCAGGAATAAAGTTGCTGATGATGCTAAACTGATTAGATTAGTGGTCAAATTGCACATGTTAATTAAGCACAAACTGACACTAAGAAAAAGCCAATTCTATTTAGATATCAGAGATAAGATCCGCACTACTAAGACTTGGTATGGAAAAAAAATTCATGTACATTACTATTGACTATTCCAGTCAATACTACAAAATACTTGTATAATAATTCTTCTTACCTGTTGCTTTAGCCATGCCACCTGCTCTTCTCACAGAATCAGAGTACTTCTCTGTAACTATCACTAAGCTGTATACTTTAAGCATACCGTCGAAACACAGTGAATAAAACCCGCAAATATACAGGTGCATGGATTTAATTTGTTCTGATTAGTGCCTACATTTTTTCCCTGGCAATCTCATCCTACATCATTGAGCCTTTACCTATATTTCTGACTAGTTTTACTTCCTATACACCTGCCCTTCACAAGCCCTAGATGTCAGCTTTGCTACAGCTCCTTCTGTCACATATCACTTCTGCAAAAGTACTAATCAAGCTTTCACGTTCATTACTCCTCCTGATGACTCACATCTACCACAAAGCCACAGGGACGTAGAGAGGAAAATTATAATCAGCTTAAAATAAAAGAACATCCTCAACACATGCTTATTTATTCCCATACTTTACTAAAGAAATGTTTTATAAGCCTTTTCTGGCTTTGATATTCAGTTATAATATCAATCAGAAGTTAAATTTTCCATGGGATAAAGACCATGCCTTCATTCATTAAGGAAATGCAGAGCTTGAGTTCATTCAAACTTTAAGAGAGTCAATGAAGTAATTTACTAATAAATTAGCTGTCAGAGACCTCTGGACTAATGTTAGTCTGTACTAAACTAGCAGTATAGATGTACCTCAAATTTAGTTATTAAACAATTAGTTGAGAAATTCCTTCTTCTCCTGTGTGGACATTAGGGTAAATGACTGACAAAGTATTAATTACGGTTTCTCAACCATTATTTTATCGTTCACAAAAAAAATCACAATAAACCTAAAAAATCAGAAGAGTGAGCATCAGGAAGAGTAGAAAGGATAGACAGGACATGAAGAGAATAACACAGATAAACAAATGCACAATGAAATGCACTTTCATTCTACACAAATTTTCCATTTTAATGTTATACAGATTCACCTTAATCTGATATAAAATCATGCAATTTCTGGCATATGTTAACAAGTACCCAAAAAACTAGCTGAAATACTGTAATGATGACAAGAAAATACATGTATCCCTATAATAGAAATACATTTGAGCTTCTAGGTAAGGGGGGGAAGGAAAAAAATAAATTATCTTTGTAAATGGGAATAAGTGATCTTAAACAGAAGCAAAAGACAAGAAATCAAGGCTAAAGTTTGAAATGTAACTACCAAGGTAAGTAAACCGAAGGCAATCTTACCCATGCTTTATCAGTGCATGAAATGAGCTGGGGTGGGGGGGAGGAGGGGGAAGGCCAAGTAGATGTTATTTTTATAAATGCCAGACATAAAAGATAGCAGTCTAAGAGATAATGAGCAGATGGGGCATGATAATTTTATACTAGAAAATGGCATTCAGCTGATGGTTGTATAGTTAATTAAATGCTGTTCATTAAATGCTGTTAATTAAATTTGAGCTCATCTTATCTAGTAATGGTTGTTTTGCTATATGCAATATATATTTTGTATAAATGTGCATTTATTCATTTTGGAATGAAAAGGAACACAATAAATTTTTGATGCATCAGAGAAATTTCCACATTTTTAAATTTTAACATATCAAGTAATAAAAAACCTAAATTGATCAATATCATTGTTGTTTCCAGGCAATTCTGATTTAGAAAACATGTAAAAAAGATTTAGAATTAAGAGTTCATTGAACAACATTACTGAAGGTTTTTTTTTTTTCTTGGTTTTAAAAAATGGTTCTAAATTTAATTTTTAAGACTTTAAAATAAAATATTTGTCAAAACAAAAAAAGATAAGTCTCCATTCAAATTCAAACATTTTTCTAATAGTTTTTCTGCTTCCACCATTTTAAGGCGTTTGTTTATTTCATACAAACCCTTTAAAGTAGTCAAGAGTAAAATCCGTTGTCTGTGAGAAATGATTGACATGTACGACTAGTTTAAAGATACTGCAAATTAGACACAATTATGAACAAAAGGGCAATTCCATATTGCCAAGCAACACTGTTAGTTAGCCTTACAACTGCTCAGATGTAGTAGTACAATTACATATCTGAGCAATCCAAATCAATGTGATTAATGTCCTGTAAGCAGGAAGTGAACGAACATCACTATATACTGAATGTTGTGAAATTACCACGTCTTCCCTAACTTTCATACCTAGGACCAAACCTGAAGGCAACAGTACATGCAGATAGGTTACATCTCCAAAACAGGGACTGTGCAGTACAGACCATCTTTTTGACATATTTTGTAGAATTTCACTTTCTTTAGATTACATAATACATTTAAGTTTTCTGCTGCATTTATCCTCTCTATTTCAGCATTCAGCGGGAAATAATTGTGTTAAAGCCAAGAAACAAAGCAAATTTTTAGATCATGCAACACAATGCCGCCTGTGAAGGAACAACATTATGTTCCAAATCAGCTTATATCTTCATGGAAGGGAATGTATGAAGAAAAACAGATAATACTGCTACTAGTGGTTAAGTACTACCTCTCTTGGCTAAGTAATACATTTCAAATTGAACAAATGCTAGTTGCAGTAAAGCTTGATAGAGAGGTCTCACATATATTTTATCAATGGTGTCTATACTTCACACTGTCAGCCTTAAATAAAAGGAATTCTCCACATAAAGTACAACTGAAGAGATGATAAGGATAGCACGCTTTCCTTTCCTCTCAAAAACCTGTTGGCCAAGTCACATATTTTTAAACATAGATTTGAAAAGAGTGTATGTCTGTTTGATTTTTCAGGTATTTCTATCTCCAGTGTATGACAATCAGTGTTTGGGCCTTGACAGAAAAGATAGCCAGAATCATCCCAAACTGTTTATGTCACACCTCTGACGAACTGACTGGACCTTTTCTCGAATGCATGGAACATAAGGCAAAGTCCTAAAACCATGTCAATTTGTTTAAATATTATGAATTACACCTTAACGTAAGTGGTTCCTACTTTCTCTACAGCATCTTTCAACAGATCACACACACTTCAGCAGTTTCTTTTGACATTAAAATTAAACATTTCAAAACTGAACGGAATTCAAAATTGAACTGAATTATTTCGTGGCCTGTCTTTCCAGCCCACTGAGCAATTCTTAACAGCTGTAAAACAGCAGCACAAAAAGTGTTTTGGAATGATGAAAGGAGTAACCTTTCACTCTGTATTAGCTAAGGATTTGGGAGATCATACGCTTATTGGGGCCTCTGTGGTCTCAGTAAGAGAAATTATGCATGAATAGAGTTATTTTGCATAAGTGTGGTTTTTTGCGCGGTACATCTGATGTATCCCAACATCCTATATGATTTATTCCATGTGACTACTAGACATTTTATAGACACCTGACAGTCTAGGCTTCCAAGTACCAGGAAAAGCCACCAAAAGCTATAAAAATACAGCATAAATGACATCTTGCATGTTTTTTTTATGGGAGACAGGATTTAATGGTAAAATATGTGAAATCTCAATTATAGCAGAGTGTCTGGATGCATTCGCAATCACTGCTGGATCAAACTGAACTTGGATCCACTACCCTCATGACTTAGGAGGGCATTGTTTCCACCCACTGGCTAGGATGCTTCCATCTCTTCCAGTAGTTCACAATAAAGGCATGTTGTTGAAGCAGTTTAAAAATGTTTTTATTGCTGTGTGACTTGTTCCTCAAAGACAGAGAGGATTTCAGCCAATGTGGCATCTTTTAGAAAATGTAATGTACTGATTCCCTCTATAACCTGGCCTTGAAAAGTAACTGCAGTTTGCTGGAAACACTTCCTAGAATCAGTTAAAGGGCTAGCATTCATCTTCTTTAAATTAAAGTGAAAATAAATCAAGCCAAATTCCAACCAGCTCTGCCTGCCAAGAAATTTCAGAGGACTGGCATCTCTAGAAGAATCCAAATGGGTTACAATGATGGCACAGCTCTGACTGGAAACCTAATAAGTTTTATAGCAATGAGGATGTGTAGATAAGAAAGCCAGAACTGAAGAATAACTACAGAATGTCACTCTTCAGGTCACAGGCAGCAGTCTCATTTTATGACACAAACTAAAATTACATACTTTCCACAGAGAAACCTCACAGATGTCAGGAAAGGGATTGCACAAAGTTCAAGGGAGAAATGCAGTCTTTCCTTATTGCCAACCTTCAGATAGAAAATTGACTTAAGTCCCGTTTATTCCTCCTTTGTTGCATCTCTTCCTATCAACTTTAAATTTCCTCCCAATTCCATTTTTTGTTTTGTTTTGTTTTTTCCATTGACATTCACTCCCTGACTTCTCAGCCCAATTGGTTCATCTCATTAAAAATATCAACATGTAAATAGTTAACATGTAGACAGGTGCACCGTTACTGGGATTTCACTATTCTCTCATTATGAATGTAGGACATATAATTCCCATTCAGGTTATTCCTTTATCTGATTGCATACTAAAGAAGATGTAATGGCTTCATTTTGTAGGGTTTTCTATCCATACCTTTCTTTTTTTTTTATGTTAAAGGAAAGTTTAAATTATGCCTGATTAACTAAATATGCAGAACACATGTACTTTGTAATGGTTCTGCATTTGACACTCTTAAAATATTGCAAGTATTAAAATACAAGTGTAGATTATTATGACTATGGATTTCAAAACTGGCTAGTACAATTATTTCTCTAATGTTACCCTAAGGTACTACTGAAAGTAGTTTTATAGCATTTAATTTCTCCAGTAAGGATAACATCAGACATATAACTTATGAAAACAGTACTCATAGAAATATGATGAAGCAGAGATTCTTCCAAACTCCAGTAGCTTCAAATATCCCTGTAGTATGATATATAGTGATTGCATGCAACAAGCAGAAAGCATGATTAACTTTTCAGCTTGCATAATGTAAGCCATAGAAAGTAGCAGAAAACCATGCTGGCTACTGAGCACATCCATTTCCTTTTACAATTGGAACTGGTGATGGATGTTGGTGTCCTGAAAAATAACAAGACCAGAAAACTGGGTTCACAGTTCTCCAGCTGAGGTAGTTTATTATCTGGCTCCACCATAAAGAAAAGAAATTGAAGACTAAACAAAATGTATTTTAAAACCTGTAGTAGAATATATGCATTTACTCCAGCCCCACATTAGTCTGGAATAGGGTCAGGATGTTCATTAGATTTCTTCCTGCTTCCCACTGGCACTAACAGATACATTAATTATGTCCCATCAAAGATACTCCTCATATGGATTCAGTCATATACTGGCAAATAAATAAGAATGGGTAAACTCATGTGTCTGATGCACGTGAAAAGTGGGCAAATATTAAGTTGCCTAATGTACTAATTCACATTTACCTAAGATTCGGTACAGCATGGTTTATATCAACTGGAGTTTTATTTTAAGGTATTAAAGGCAATGCAGTGTTCTCCCTGGAAGTGTCTTTATGCCTCAGTTCTGCCACCTTATCTTTCCCAGGTAAGCTTAAAAACAAAAACAAAAACAAAAACAAAACCTCAGGTCTTCTTGTATTATGACAAATACGACAGACTTCTTTTTTCTACACTGAACTACTCTGAACCCACAAGCAAAGCTCAATTCACTGGAAACAAAGCAAAGTTCTTTATGGTACATGCTTCTCTTCACTGTCTTCTCCCTCCCTAAATTAACCTTTTTCACAAGAGTATATATGCATATATTATGGTATTTGGAAATTGCACAAAGGAACACTTTCTCTGCTTGCTTTGGCTGGATGTACCAGAGGAGGCGTTCTGTGTGTCTGTCACTTGGCAGAATTCCATAAACAACTCAGGGAGAAGGAAAGGTTACTAACAGAAAAGAAAATGATATTGTTATTTCTTTTACATACCACAGGTTGCCAATGACAAATATAAAGTTTCTGTTGTCTTTTCAAAATCTTAATTTTCTAAAATCTAAATCACTGAAAAATCTATTTTTTTCCTCAAATGAGTATAAATTTGTATAGAAAAACTTTAAATATTAATTAACGCATATGCTCTACAGTATTAATTAGCACATTAGATACATTAACACATATTTTAAGTCACCAAAACAAAGTTTTGAAAAGTACCACTTTGCTAGAAAAATTTGAGGTCTCGGTTAATTAAAAGTGACAGTAAGCATTTTGCCAAAGTTTGTGGCATATATAGAAAAAAATATTTGAATAAAACTTGTAACAAAAGAACCCATGAATACACGTCTATGTCTATGGGTGAAAACATTTCACGTTTATCATTCAAGGAAGACACTTGAGTACAGTACCACTTCTTAAAAGGAGAGTTTGAATGTCCCTGATTCTAATGTTTCCTATTCCAGCTCACCAAAAAGCTACTGGGATGACTTTGATGTGAAAGCATTATTTGTCACTTACCAGATATATCTTACTCACTACTGTGACAAACTGTAAATTTTCCATTTATTCCTGTAACATGCTCTGATGTAATGCACTCACAGCTTTCATAGAGGCTTCTTTGCATGCAAAGGGAGCTCTTCTAAACACATCCATTTCAAATCCCCAGTCACGGAGGAACTAAGCAAAATGGTCTCCAAAGCCCCCATTTCACACTGTGTGGTAGGAATCCCACTCTCACTCCTTTGTCATTCTGCCCAGAATCTCCTGCAGATTTTGTCCTGGAGTGGTCAAAGGTAAAACTACAACAAAACTCTGTGAAACAGAGGGTCTCTGGCTGCTGCAAATCAACTCTTCCATTGACTCTTCAAAATTCTTTGTCCCAATTTATAATATCATTTTATCTGACACACAGTTTTGTGGTTTTTTTCTATTTAGCTGCTGAGTCACTAAATATTTGGGAAAATTGACATTTTGTATTAATTTTACTTTACAAAAATTAGATTTGCCTAATACTACACATATTGGAAATACTTCAGAATGCCACACACTACGCTGATTAAAAACACAAAAACTGTTGCTTCCACTATGCAGTGCTCTTATGCAATTACATCATTTTGCATTCTAGGGGGACAAGGAAATTCTTATGTATAATTTTGATTCTGACAGTGGCCAGATTAAACTTTGAAACACAAGTCTGAAATTCTGCATTTTAGAATGCAAGCATCACAAATTTAACATTTCAACTACTGTGACCCAAAGTCTATTTGAAGCTATGCAACTGAGTGTTATGTGTTTTTTTCTTACTTTCTTCCTAAAGAATAAAATATTCCTTCTAAAATTACTTGTGGCTGGATACTTTTACTTAAAAATAAAATATCTGTAGCCAGGAAACTGTCTTTATAAAGCTGTTCTGCTGAGAGGGTTTGCTATGAGTCATTGTATAAAGTTGTGCCCTTTTGCTAATTTTCTTTATTAATGCAATGCTGCATGTCTACTACAATCAGTTAGAACTGATTAGAAATCATTGTTTGATCTGAGGTCTTTAAAATGACTCCTTCAAGTTTTTATTCTGTGTTATATGGTCTCGCATTCTATTTTATTTACTTTAAATTGCAACAGTTTCCTTATTTTTTCTCTCAAATTCTGATGTGCCAGCTAAAAATAGAACATTTTTTAATATCCAAAAATCCTAATAGTAACTAAAAGGTTCATCATCCTCCTAAATTACTATGCATTCATACAGCTACTTAGTCTTACACTTTTAGAAGCAGCTCCAGTTTATTTGCTTCATTTCCATATGGCTCTATACCACGTGGTCTACAGAGCAGTAGGTTATGGTTTTGCACTTCCCTGAAAGGGAACTATATCTTATAATAAAGACAAAGGCCTTGTATGAAAACTGTGCCCCAATGTTGAAGGGATTCAAGGAGGTAAATCTTGCTGTTTCACACAAATGGCTGCAGTGCCCTATTTATGACATTTTATGACTAAGGCCTTGAACTAGAAAAGTTCTTAAGTATGTGCTTAAGTTTTAATTCAATCAAAGCATTTACCTGTTTTAAATGGTTAAATGCTTTGTTGAATTGTGACCCAAATAAAGTGAACAAGCAAAAAAAAAAAAGAAGCAATAAAATTTACTTATGCAGTAAATACTCTGAAGCCTATTTCAAGAAGCTGCCCCATCTGCCAGCTATGCAGCTGCAACCACCACGGGCTGCAAGTGTACTCAAATTTGCTCCTGCTAATAGTGAAACTGAAGCACTCAAATCTGTTTTCTCTTCTCTCTCTTCCTTTCCGCAAGGACATGCATATCTGTCTTTCACTCTGCATAGCCATCTATCTTGAGACACCTATGCCTTGAAACACCTTCTTTTTTTAAGCAATATATGTCTTTGAGTTAATTTTGTTTCCTACCTGATTGTCCTTAAAACCAATACTTGCATGGCAGCCACAGGTAACGTTATTAGCTGCATTTGGGGCCCCACCGTGTAGAAGACTCTATGTAATTAAAGGTAGTCTCCTGTACAATCTGCAGAGATCACAGACCATGAGGAAAAGAGGAACAGAAGTACAAGCAGATGAGGTGACACCATACCACCCGCCAGACGTATGTGGGAAAGAGATCCATGCATCCTATTCCCAACCCCTGAAGCTGCCTTTGCCACATTGTGAATACCAACATCTGGGCTAAGGCAGTTTGAGGTATATTCTTATTCACTTTTCAAAATGTAGCCTGTCTCCTGGGATTGAGTCAGATCCTAAAATATTCTAAGATTACTCACAAATTCCTTTGAGAATTCTTTCAACACTACTGTAAAGAGGTGGAATATTATTTTCTTGAACAAAAAAAATATGCAGTTCCAAGAGTTTGATTTTTCCCAGTTTTTCGGTAGCTGTTTTGCTGGCAAAAATGAAACGGGTTTTTTGAAAGTACAAGATCAAAGAGAAAAATGTGTCATGTACATGTTTTCGGAATATACATCCATAATTACACATTCCGCTCTCCTTCCTATTCTACTTACATTATTAGGAATGGACAAAAGGAAGTAGCCATTTGGATTGCAAAGTCCAGTCCTTTGCAATCCCTGAAAGCAAACAATAATCTAGCAGGATCAACATCTACATGTGCTTGCATACTGCCAGGCAGAAAGCATTTTCAACACCTTGGAAGAAACTAAAAATTGAATGTCCAAAACACACAGCTATAAGGTGCCACAGCAGAGCAGGAAGGCTTGAGGGAATCACCAACATCCCGGGTCCTACCAGCAGGAAAGAATTTATGGAAGATTTTGAGGCCACATTGCCATGATTACCCACTGTCAAGTACCCCTCTGCTTCTGGAGATTTAGAATCTGAAAACTCAAAAAACATGTCCTGCACAGTGGCACAGCTGCAGTCTTACTATGTGAATGAATCCCTGCACCTACAGAGACCCTAGGGCCTAAGAGAGGTGACAAGCCTCTCAGAGAGGCCTGTGTATGAAAGCTGGCACTGAACACCAATATCTGGCCAAGGCAGCAGTGAGGTAGAGCTCTGCTCCAAGCATAGAAGGATGGAAGAGTACTGCCCAGTAGACCAGTATCACTGTTTACTCATCATGTAAAATGGTGATAATGATTCTAGTAGATAGAAGACAGCTCCTTAAAGATCTTTGAGGTCCTTTATATACTGTTTTTAACTGAGCCAAATAAACAAACAAAAACCCATATAAAAGTACAGGATTATCACTACTGATCTTGGTACAGTGGAAATATGTTGCAAATCATACCATTGACAAAACCTAGTGAAGAGTGAGGATTTGCAACACAATCTCAAGTTCAATTCTTTCTTGTTTTCGTATTAAAAGAATTTTCTGCCAAAATGTGACCTAAAAAGAAGCCATATGTGATTCATTAAATTTAGACCCTAGGTTTGAATGTTGTTCAGCTGACACGTGTACATATTAGATGTTTTTCACCTCTTCTCTCTTCCCCAAAAGTTTTTCTATTTGCTTAGCCGGTTGTTTTCAGTGGTTTGAGTGATGACAAAACAGAATTTTTTGCAAATTTCCCCTTACCAGTAGGTGCCTGCATGCAGCCTTAGCCAGAACACAGCCCTTGGCACTAACAGCCTGACAGCAAGGGAATGATATTTCCATTTGCAGTAAAAGAGTTAGTGGGAAAAATCCATGTTCAGGGCAGTCATCTGAGGTCAAAGACCATGAAATGATTTGGGAGCCAAATTGCACTTCTGTGTACGAAACAAACACCATTTTTCACATAATTTCAGAAGATAGCACTTGATATTTTCCAGAAAACCCTAAGAAGATGTAGTATAAGTGAATTTCAATGTATTCATTAATGAGCAAACTAAAACTTCAAATTAGTTTGTTAAGTATAATTATGCATCATTCAGTCATTTCTTTTTATTAGCCATTTTATGTTGTTGTAGTAATTATAGCCAAGTACATTTGCATGTGGGTTGGCAATGGAAGATGTGTTCTTTGCAGAAGGTTTGTCACAGAAAAAGTGGACTTTAGAGAAACTGATATTACGTGATTGTTACTGACTGCACTTGGAAAGGTTACAAGGAATAAACTAATTACTTTAACATTCATAGATTTGTCCAAGAAAAAAAATAGCTACACTCTGAAATGCATGAGCAAATAAAATATAAAACATAGGAGAAGCCCTGGTAGGTACGAGTAGGAGATTTTGATTACTCAGAACTAGGCTGGAATACATTAAGGAAGATATAAGATTCGTGTGATTTGGTATGAGATTGCTTTGAAACTCCATAGATTATGTGTGAGCGCCTAGCAGTAAGATGAGAATATTATTATTATGTCTGGGAAGAAGTACAACAAAAACTATGAGCTATATAAAGGTAGTGAAAAAGCTAAAGAACAGTTATTTCAATCTCAGTAAGGGTCCACCTCTCAAGCTCTTGCTCAATTCCAGTCAGTCCTTACTCATGCAAATCTCCCACTAGCTTCAAGACGTTTTACCTGAACTGAAGCAAAACCAGTAACTATTGCTGGAAGAAGATTTTTTAACCCATCTGGCAAAAAATGTGATATATTGCTGTGTGGGAAGAATCCATAGAAGTGAGGGGCTTATACTAAAACATCAACAGTCCACAAAACACATTTCAATCAAGTCAGCTGTTGTTTCAGAGATAGGGTCTGAAATGGTGGGGCGAGGCAGAAAAAAAAAGAGGCAGGAGCTTCCCTTCTGCAATGAATTCTTAAGCAGAAATTACCAGCAGAAATGTAAAAGGCCTAGAAAGCTCACACTTTATATATGGCCATTAGCAATGCACCTATAATGGCAAAATGATCGACCTAATCAGAATTGTTCTCAGAAGGGAAGCTGTGAATGTCATGTCATCAGAGACACTTAGCGTGAGATGGAAAAGTTACGTTAAGGAACACAGGAGAATGAACTTAACAAATAGGAGTGAAAAAAGAAGAAACAGAAACTGCACTTCATAATCTTGCTTTCATAGGTCTCAGACACTGGGGTAAAATCAGCTCGTAAACCAACAGAGGTGAAAATCACATGGCTGGCCCACGGGGGAAAGCCTGTAGTCTCAGAGTCTAAGGCCTTACCTGGGCACTATCAAGTTCTCCAGCAATATCCAGCCCCTGGCTGGACAGGCATTACCAGTGCCCTCCTCCTCCTCCTCCTCCTCCTCCTTGTCCTGGACACAGGGATCCATGCAGTCCCTCACCTCAGCAGGACAGTCCCCATCTACTCACAAAATCTAAGCAACACCTGCCTTGGTCCCCAGAAGACGTCTTGGAGACACGAGAATAGTTTTGAGAGCCCAGAGGCCATTATAGCTTCAGAAAACGCCTCACAGAGGCAGAAAGGCAGTGCTGCAGCTGCTTATGGTGGCCGTGAAGCGGCCGTTGCTCCTCTTGCCCTGCTTTCACTGAGGCCTGTGAAGGCAGGACCAACAGCAGAGGTAAAGTGAAGCGCGCACATGTCAGCTTCTGGGACCAGAGTTTTCAGTTCAGTGTTTAAAAAAAAGAAAAAAAGCCTGTTAGCAAAAGTAAGTTTTGGGGAGAAAATGGAAATGAATGGTTCCAGTAAGAGACAGAAGCCAAAGAAAAGCCCCATGTGGTAATTTCTACCACACCAAAGCTTTCTAAAAAGAAAGCAAGAAAAAGAAAAGAAATTTAACAAGAAAGATGTGCTTTATTTTGAAGGAATTATTTCTAGAGCAACACTATCCAAGCATACATCAACTGACCAGTTATGTTTTAAGTGAAGGTTCCTTCTCCCACACACCTTACACACAGTTACATACCAGGCTCATTATGAGTGACAGAAATATAATGCATTTTCAAGTTGTCTTGATGACTAGAAACCCTAGTAAAAAAAAAAAAAATACTGCAGAGTTTTGTGCTGCGGTTCCAGGTAATCTACAACCTATAGTTTCAATTATTCAGTTACAATGAAAAAGATTACTTGAAGCAAATGTAGAAATATGGAATTTTAATATGTATATAATAAGCTAGGAAGCAAGTGATTCTGATCAGTGCTTCTGACAAGACACAGTCCAGTACACCTGGACAGGACTTCTCTTATCCAACTGCAACTTTAGGCTTCTAAAAGTTAGCTATTCAGCCAAAACTATCTGTCCCCTTCTGTCGTGCCATTTGCCGGA
>VZTQ01001916.1:0-62583 GCA_013400755.1 Pelecanoides urinatrix | reverse complement strand
TTGGTTCCCTCCTCCTCTCTCTGTTGGGTGTTTTGCCCTTTCTTACATACGTTTCCCAGAGGTGCCCCCACCTTGGCTGCAGGGCTCAGCTGTGCCCTGCGGGGGGTGGGTTGGAGCCGGCTGGAACCGGCTCTGTCCGGCACCGCTCCTCACAGCGGCCGTCCTGCAGCCCCCCCTGCCAGCGCCTGGGCACCCAGATGTAGTCAAGACTACTAGCGTTGTTTTAATAATAAAAAGAGCGTTTTATGTGCCCTACCTAAAACCATACTCTCTATATAAAAGATTTTCTGATCAATCATACAGGAAGAGTATTTGTATCAGGCACTAAGTACTAAATGGTACTACGAGAAAAGTAGTTAAAAGAAACCTAAATGCATTTTCAGAAATTACGTCATTTCTGGGGATCAGACATTATAGGGAAGCTCACACTGAATGCTGCAACACCTTCAGCAGGTGGGAGACATCGTCCACCCTTACGGCCGTTGCAGTTAACCAGGGCGGGAATTGTGGAAGCAAACTGCTGTCCAATGCAGACTCCTGTTCAAACAAGTCAGACCACCGCTAACATAGTATTAAGTCATTTTCTCAATTATTTGAGGACACTGCTGATAAAAGCAAGTCCTAGTCAACGATTCAACAGCCTCTTCTCTCCCCCTTTTGTCTGTTTCAGATTTCTCTGGAGCAATCCTCCTTTGTGCAGTACCGAGTACAACACAGCTCTGATATGGGTCTGTGGATCTGAACGGCAACACTAAGCCAAATCTTCTGATTTCAAGGAATCAAAAATTAAAGCAACTATCCTCAAAAAAGGAGATCCAAAACTGCCAATAATTTCACAACCTAAGTTCACTATATGGCTACAACTGAAATTACCAAAATGCAGCATAGCATTGCTGCAGAAATGTTTGTGTATTAGCGTAAACACAGTGAAACACTCATGAATAAAATATAATGCAATTTGGATTAATAACAGTTTGCTTTAAGTTATAAAACAATTGTAGAGCTAATATTACAACTTACATGAACTACAGAAAATGTGTAGGCTTTCTACAGTTTAATCATCATTAATGGCACAAAGGAAATTATTTACTATCAAATGGGTCAGAGAATATAGATAGAAGGTCCTTGAAGTATTGATTTTGCACATGAAATGAACTCCTTCAGCTGCATTTGCAATTGTCAAGAAGGCTTGAATAGTATTAACTCCCCCTATTATTGAGCCTCAAGGAATAGCCACATAGTTGAGATGTCAAACTTATTTTTAAAGGATGAAACAAAACACAGGACTACTTCATGGGCTTGACTAGTAAGTGATTAAAGCATAACTCTGACTAAACTGAATTTGGGCCAGTGTCAACACAAAACTTTTTTTAAAAATCAGTACTATGAATTATTTACTGTTCCCTCAAAGCTCCATATCAACACATCAATTCACTCTCATTATATTCCTCCTTTATAACCCCAGCTAGAATCACCCTGTAACATGCAGGACGGTGGTGAGATGAGCCTGCAATGTAGTAAGCAACGTAACACAGCTAGGTGACCACCCAAATTATTCTATGCTTTGGAGACCTAGGAAGAGTAGCTTTAGCACCAGCACACTCCCATAAAGTGTAACAGCTTCAGAGCACCTTGGAAAAGACAGGGCAGGCTTTCACCATGAAATCATTCCTGTGTAGGGACAACTCCTTCTGAAAACCTGTGCGTATGACTGCTTGGAGTAGCACCAAACAAGCTCTGAGAGGCAAAACATGCATCACAGTACAAATAATCAGTAACACCACACAAACAACCCACACTGGAAAATTATGCTGCTTTAACGTTGACGAATTGAACCACTAATCAGAGCCATAAGAAAGATTCCTCAAAACTATGTGCCTGAAGACTGTCCTTCCACTATCTTTATTCAGGGTATTTTGTCCCTTAGAAGCCTATAACAGACTGACAAAGCCAGAAGTATCGGCCAAAGTCAAAATACCTCATAGAAGATAAAAGCAGTTAGCCTAATTTTATGACCCTGTGAAGATACAAACCCCTTCTTTAGAAATAGCATTCAAGCCTAATTTGGATTATCACACCATTAAGATCTTTAATTCTCAAATTCTAATAAAACAAGGATTGCCTATTAGAAAGTCCTGAGAACAAAGCGTAAACGGCCAGATGCTGCAAAAACACTAAAACATACTCCCAAAAGGACACATAAGTAATGCTTACCAAAGTAGGAATGTTATCAAAATGCATTCATTAAGAGATAAATTAAATAACAAATCAGTGATGCTGTTCAAAGCTCTATTACATCTTAATTAAGTCTGGCCACGATGCACAACTTCTGTGCAAAGTCATGAAGACTTCTGAACTATCATAGTGCCTTAAATTCAGCACATTTCTCTTGAATGATTTCTCCTTTGCAGCAGACACAGACAAACATCCATGTGCTACAAAAGTATTACTGTTGTGGTTTAACCTGGCAGGCAGCCAAACACCACACAGCTGCTCACTCATTCCCCCTCTCCCCCGCAGCGGGATGGGGGAGAGAATCAGGAACAAAAAAGTAAAATTCATGGATTGAGATAAAGACAGTTTAATAGAACAGAAAAGGAAGGGAAAACGATGATGATGATGATTATTATTATTATTATGACAATAATAATAACAACAACAATAATAATGATAGAATATACAAAATGAGTGATGCACAATGCAATTGCTCACCACCCAATAACCAAGCAGTGATCGCTACTTCCTGGACTACGCCTCCTATTTATATACTGAGCATGATGTCATATGGTATGGAATACCCCGTTGGTCAGCTGGGTCAGCTGTCCTGGCTATGCTCCCTCCCAGCTTCTTGTGCACCTGACAGAGCACGGGAAGTTGATGAGTCCTTGACTAGGAGGGTACTTAGCAACAACTAAAACATCAGTGTGTTATCAATATTCTTCTCATACTAAATCCAAAACACAGCACTAGGAAGAAATTTAACTCTATCCCAGCTGAAACCAGGACAATTACCAAGCACTACTACACCAGCTGTACTTGCAGAACTTAGACCTAGATCAGATAGTATTTCAACTACTACTTTTCAGAAATAAAACTGGAAGTATGCTACTGTGCCATAAATTCTATTGAAATGTGCCTCTTCACTCCAGATAAGGCTGAGGAAAATCACTAAAGATTATCCTCCTAATTTGTATGTTGTGGAACAGTAACCATTACCATCTTCAGATTTTAAAAAGATTCCTTATGTACAACCCTTTCTTTAAAAGTGTATTCTTATCGTTTCACTGAAATGTAATTGATAATTACAGTTTTGTTCCGGTGAAAACTACACTAATTATCCAGCTACCAAGTGTCACACTCCAGTTATGTTTGGTATAACAGAATAACATGCTGGATTTTTGGCCCTCGTTTCCAAAAGACTCAATTTAATAATATTCCTAGCATCTCTCAGCAGTGCACTATGCAGGCTAAAATTAGCTGAAACAGCTCATTATATGCGGTTTCTCAAACTAAATTAGTAATCAAAACCCCACAACTTCAATCAGGAACTTTGGAATAGGACATAAATCAGTAATCTTTTACTCCTAACTCTGAAAATGTGGTGAACTTTAATAAACAAAACTTATGTATTAAAATTAAAAACTAATGCAAACCTGAAATACTGCAATAACTTAAAACATAGCAGTTTTATAGAACATATTTTTCCAAGCTCATGAGAGTGTTAAAATTTCTAAACCATCATTACAGAGAATAACATAAAGAAGCACTTATTTACTACAAAGCAGCTATTGGCTTTAACAAAGTAATCTGGGTTAAATGAATTATTTATACAATAGTGTGTGTTCGTTAGAAAAAGTTGCAGATTTTTCCTTAAACTGTCAGGTAGCTTACTCATTACAGCTCCTACTGGTTTTCAGATTTTTCCTCAGCTACTCACAAAACAAGCAAATTCCAGAAGTCCATGAAGCTTCTCAAACGTATTTTAAGTAGATGCAGATAACCTGCATACTTAGCCACATTTCTATAGAATACATTCATTGTTTTTAAATCCCACACAAGTGTTAGCAGCTTTCATCAAGAACATTATGTGTCAATTGAAATAAGGATGTCTCTGGCTGCAGTTGTTTTAAAGAATTCTAATGGAAATGTTCACATAAGAGTATTACGATTTTCACTGCACATAAAATAATTCCACAGGCTCCAGTTATATTCAAAATTCAATTCAATTCAAAATCAGAAAATTAGGATACTGGCAGCTTCTTAAAGGAATCTATTTTTACTTCACACTGTTTGTTTACTAAACACTCATGGTCAACCTTGATATTATTGTGACATAGCAATATAAGGGTTTGAAAACCTTTTTAAAAAGCAATCCAAACTGCCTTCATGTTATTCAATCCCATATTTTCTAGGATTAAAATTCTGTGCGTTATACATGATCACCAACTTTTAAACCCTGTGAAAAGTCTAATATTGTAAAACTAGTGATTCCTAAATTGATCATCGAATTACTAATAGAAGAACATTCACATACAGTATTTACCATAGGTGTCCTAACTAGATTTGATACCTCAAATATTCATACAATGAAGACTTTATTTTTGCCTGACATGTTCTGACTTATCCTCATTCCAGTTCTCACTAACAAAAGAAAAAAGAAAAAAAGCCACAAATCACTATTTTACTTGTTTCAACAAAAAACTGTTGCAAAATCTTGGGAGAAAAGATCAATACAAAGAGAAAAAACAGTTGTCTGTACAGGGCTAATATTTTGAATGAAAAGTCATGTTACTCTCTATGTGGGAAACAATTTTAAAATCCTCTAGCAGAAATTTCTTTATAATGCACATCACATGCTAAATTCCATTTAAAATTAAGGAACTCTCAGATGATAATGAGCTTTTATTTAGTGCTGTCAGCCCTTTTGATAAGGTTTCTGCTATTCTCCATATAGAAGCAGATAAATTTAAAAATCCAAAAGGCTACTGTCCAAGAGCGTCACTAAATGCAACAAAAGTTGTAAAAATCAGACTTTATCAGACTTACCGCCAGTGCTTTAGATAACTTTGTTCTATAGTTATTCAAAACAATCGCATCAATGTCCTTAAGTGGCACATATGCAAAGCCGTCTTTAATAAACACTCTTCTGGCCCTAAATAGATCCACGGCATCTGCAAGTCCAACCTGAGAAAGAAGAAAAACCTACACTGTGGAATAGCAAAATAATGCAGTAACAATGTTTACAACCCTAAGATTCAAGATGGACCAGTAAAGCTTTAAGTCATTCTCTGTCTTTTAACAAAGCTCTATCCAGGCAAAATGCAAAGATTTTGAAATTGAATGTTGACTTCAGAATAGCTGATCATTATTTTGGTGGAAAAATATTTTCACTTACAGAAAGTCATGCAACTGGGCAAAATAAGCTACTTTAAAGTTTGTATCCACGATTATTAGCCCAATTATGTAGCTTTGCATCACTTATTGATTTGATATTTGAAAATGGATTTCTGTTGGCCTTCTGTTTCAGGCATCTTGAAATATTTGATTCATGTAAGCTACATATAAAAGGTCTTGGAAACAGATCTGGAACCCAACCAACTTTGCTCCAAAGAAGAATCAGTGGGCTGCATTAGATACTTCTTTCCCCTCCCCTTGCTCTCTTGCAAAAAGAATTTCAGACTAATACAATCAGACCAAACCTAGTTTCAGCAACAGATGTTTGAGAATGTCTCCATCCTGAACTGTCTGTCAGCCAGGCAAGTTAAGCCATTTGTCTGAGAAACGTTAAAACTTAAGACAGGTTTTGTGGCGAAAGACAAGGGATGGCAGAAGAGGACAGAAGACATCAATAGTCATTTAAAGCTCCCTTCATTCTCCCAGTCCCTCCCTCTACCCTTATACTGACATGAAGAAGAAGAACTCTCATTAGTGTCAGTTAATTTAAATACTTTGATTAACTGTTAGCAATAGTATTTTGTAAATTAAAATTAGTAACTCCAAGTTTAACTGAAAGAGAATGAATGTAAATCTGTGGAACTTACCAATTTCTACTTACCTTATAGAACATTTGTTCTTTTACTTTAGTCATACTGAGGCCAGGGGTTGATGTATACAGCTCATTTGCCAATTCATTTTTCAGGTCTTCACTAATCTAAAATTAAGAGCTTGTTTTAAAACTGCTGAAATACTTTATAATAAGGCTTTTTTTTTTTTATTTAACATGAGCTAAAAGATTGCTTAATCTGTAAACATATCATCACTTTAGTTGACAAGGGAAAAAGAATTAAATATTCAGCAAGTGATCACTAATAATTAATTAAGCAGAAACCAGCAAAACACTAGTGGTCAATAGTGTTAAATAATCTTCCTTCTGAAGCAGTAGTGCAGATTTTAAAGTACAATAATTTTAAGCATTAACACAAGAACTATAAAACACACTTTTTAGAAGTCAACCTCTTCAAAATAAAACTTATGACAATCCTTGTTCATATCTAAATTTACTGTATGCATTAAAACAAAGAATGATGACTCAATGGCAATTAGTAAGGACTTAAACAACTTTGTCAGATTTTTAACAAAAACATCAGTATCAGCTCATTTTTAAATTCAGACTTTTAAAAAAGTGACATATCATCTTATATTCATGGATTTATCTCTCTCTCCTTTTTTCTGATGTGCAAGAATAATGGTATACTTATTATTCTCTAAATGTTAGTGCTTCTCCAGTTCTTGAAACAGGTAAGTTAAGCAGCAATGCTCTAATTTAACAACTTAAAGTATTTAAGCCAAATTTCTAGCTTGAAAAATCATGGACAATATTACACTTCCTAATATAAATCTTATATACTGCATACCCATAAATACATATATTATGCTTTTTGACTACTTAATAAGGCACCAAGTACAGCAGAAAAGCCACACTTAAAATTAGCATATTTAATGATTTTATGAGTCAATGAATAATTTTAGGGTTTTATTCAACAGAAAACAATTAACAACAAAATTTGAAACCAAATTATTCTGCTTTAAATCATGATTAAGCTCAGGCTTTAAAACCTGAAAAAAGTAATAAATGAAAAAAATTTAAATCATAAATAATCCACTCTGATAAAACAGATCATACATGCTGGTAACCCAGCAATGATACCTAGTAACTTAACTACATGCAACAATCTTAAATATTTGCACAATGTGTTCTTGATAAGTATAATGGAAGTAGTCCGTGACCGAAAGGGATTAAATGTTAAAGAACACACAATACCTTCCCAAAACACAGATGGACACAGCTGTCACCAAAGTATAACACATTGTATGACAATGCTCTACATAAACTGGACGTGTCCTCCAGTACCTACAGAGAGGTGATATAAGGCTGCAGTCAAGACAGCTTTTAGAGGCTAGTCAAGAACCAAGCCAAGGCCATCACATGCAATACATACCCAGACTCCAAACGCAAGATAAAAAAGGCACTCAGTGTCCTTTCTCTCCATGGAAAGAGATGTGCATAAGCAGTTCAGTTTCTTCTCTGAATGGGGCAGAATATCTAATTTGTTGACTAACACTTTTATACAGTTAAATGGGCATTTAAACAAAACTTTTTTCGTTCTTCTCAGTTGAAAAACTGAGAAAATGAAACAAAACACTTTTCTTGGAAGTCACAGAATCATAGAATACCAGGTTGGAAGGGAACTCAAGGATCATCTGGGCCAACCTTTCTTGGTAAAAGCATGGTCTACACAAGATGGCCCAGCACCCTGTCCAGCCGAATTTTAAAAGTCGAAAGTTGGGGAAAGTTATAGGAAGGATCCTTTAAGTTCAAACTTGGAGAAGTAGCTCAGCAAATCCCCTCTATGAAAGTGATTTGACAGATGCATATGAAATGGCCAAGACAACGATGTCTAGGAAGCTTATGGTTACCCTGTCCGCATCTTCATGTAATCTGTAGTACTCTCTCAGGAAAATCAGCTTTAGAAATAATAATAAAGCTGCCAGTAAAGCAGAAGAATATAACTTTGAAGACGGAGGAAATACACAGTAGCATTACATTTCTGCATGTGAAAATCTAATGCTCCAGGGAAAAACAGCCTGCAAGGGAACCATTTCTCTTCAACAAAGTAGCTGTATCAAAACAATTAAATGTGTCCGTATAAATGATACGAGAAAATACTTTCTATAAAATACTCTCACTAACAATTTTTTTTTTTTAATCTTTGAAAGATTCCCGCTTTTCAAACTTGACACCCTGGAACTATATACAAACTTCACACAGTGCTACCAAAACCCTGCTACTCCCTCCAGATGATATATTTCTTGTTTAAGTAAGTGTAAATCTAAATTACCACATCAGCCTGCAAGCTTGCCTTTCACCTAGTATAGACCAAAGTTTTAATTTTAATTCCAGAACAGTGACTTCCATTTTTCAACTGTAACAGTTTTATGCTTTCTCAATAGAAATTGCTTAAGAGAGCCCAGTCTACAATGGCATTCCAAACCCTCAGTGAAACCGTCTTCAAATAAAAACAGTACAACATATTGTATAGCTATAATGGTTACAGTTGCATTATTTCTTCTAAGATATCTCACTAAAAAAAATGTCAAACCGAGCCAAGGACAGGTTTTTTTTTCAGAAAGCCTTTAAACAGTCCACTGACTATTTTACAGACAGACTTGCAATACTGGGGGAAGAATGAGAAGAGGGAAAGGCAAGGATTCCTTGCTTATATGTTTTTTGAAAAACAATTAGCTCATTTGCATCAACAAAACCATTTTATTCAGTATTACATTTAATTTCAAGGGGTTTTTATCTTTTAATATACACATAAAATCATTATACTGACTGACTCCAAGCTTCACAAGCTCCCTACATCCTTCTTTATTAGTAATTTGACCATATCAATCTTGTACAAATGTAAAGTCACAGTGATTTTAGATTTTCTTGCATCTCACTAGCAGAAAATTTAACACTGTTGGGGTAAAAGTGATCCTGGTGAAACCTCCAGAAAAGTAGGTTAATGGGCCATGACAAAAGATTTGGATAAGATTTGGACAGTGTTACTGAAAATACAGTTTCATCAGAAATTGTATTTTTTAAACAAGCACAAAATATTGCAAAACAATATTTATCATATAAATAAATAATACTTATAAAGCTGTTAAATAATTTACTTCTTACAGCCTCAAGTATCTTATAGGTTAGGCAAACCTTCAGCAGCCCTGCAAACACTTTGCTCCTTGCCTTTTCACCAAATTCCCATTGCCTTCATGTATTCAGCTAATGGAGAGAGAGGAAGAAAAAACAAGGACATCCCTAGCCCCTAACTAAAGCTGGGAGATGACTCCAGAACTCATTTAAAAATAAAGCTTGCTTCCCTAAAGACTGGAACATTAAATTAACCTTGCATTGGCATTAAGGATTTCACCATTTTCACATAAAATTGTGTAGAAATGACTGAAGATGCAATGCAATGAAAATAAGCTCCTTATAGTCTAAATTCAGACTCAAGCTTTCAGTTAGGACATGCCTGTACCTCTGTATTCAGAGCATCATGAAACATGCATCCCAATTTTTCTTGGTTCATGTAAGCTGGAAAAGCTTTTTTTTTTCCTTTTTTTTTTTGCCTTTTTTTTGTTTTTAATTTTAATAAGAACACTAAGGTTTGTACATTTAACAATTTCATCTCTAAAATGGCACCCACAAGAACACATTCCGGTAATCATTAAAAAACTAGACACAATTTAATACAGCTTTTAGGATTCTCATCAAGATTGGAAAGATAAACAGACTGCTTAACTTTTTACAGCACTCAGTGATGTTCGCCAGATAAAGTACCGTGATGTTCAAAAGATTAATTAAAAAAAAACCCAAACCCACACAGAATTCTTCTGAGGGTGTCACCTGGTGCTCATCTGACCCTCACACTGAACTGATTCAACTCACCCCACAGAAAACAATTCACTAGTTTTGCCTCATTAGTTTGTTGCCAGTTTATTAAACTGAAACTGCTTATCACCAAGTCAGTCCAAGGCACAAGCAAAGAACACCACCACCAGGAAAAGGATCTTCCTTTTTTCAGTGACAATGGGTCATGTATCATAGCTTGAAACAATTCAACACTTCATCATAAGTTTGTGAGACTTAGAAAAATCAGAAAAATCAAGACATGAAAAGGGAAGGCATGAAAGGAAAGGAAGCAAGCAAGGATTTGGGACAAGTTGCATTATTTCTAGTTTTCTTGCTTTCTACGTGCAGTTTATTCATTGATTTTAATCACAGAATTGTCCTGGAAACACAAAGACACATAAATTTAGATTAAAATATGAATAATTTAATATGTAAGGCTTGGTTAAACAAACACTGGCAGTGAGGCAGTCCAAAAACTTCAAAATAAATTTGATAGCCCTACTCTGTTTTAATGAAGAGATAAAGATGCATGCACACATTATACTACTATAAATGCACAACTACTTAATTTTGCTGTTCCTTAATGGGAGACTTAGAAACAAGAACTCAGTGCACGAGTCCTTTCCCTTTCAAAGACTCATCTTCAGGTATTTACGTGCACACACCACTGGTGTCCTTAGAAAGTGAACTTTAAACTTGCTGTTTGTCACTGAGCAGCTGGTACTCAAATGGCACAACACCCTTCTCAAAAAGAGATGGTGTCAGTCTCTCAATACTGCGCTATATTGCAATTTTAAGTATCAAACAGACAAAACAATAATTTCCTAATTAATCTTTTCCATTGCCACACAGCACAGTACAAACTAAGCTAGAACTAGAATACAAAAGTATTAACCTAGATACCACTAAATTTAAGAATATAAATTTAAAGTAAAGTGTATTCAACTGGTTAATGAATACTAGCTTGATTAGGAAAGGACTTCATTCCCAGCTGTCCTACCAATTAAGAGCATGAAGAGCCTTAAATAAAACATTCAAGGCTCATAAATCTGTTGTTCACAAATCTGATTACAATGTTTCTTAAGAGATATCAGTTGGCTAGGCACAAATGAATTAAGAAGAAATCTGAATTTCCCATGGTATACAACTTACTGTTTTAACTCAAGTTCAGATTGCTGGCATTCCTAAAAATATAAAGGGCTGCACTTGGAATTATTATGTATTCTTATCCATCAATTGAAATGTTGTTTGGGCTTTTTTTTTTTTTAAGACAGGAGTGAGCACAGAAAGGACATTTTATGAATCTTCCACAATTACGCAGCTAATTCATGGTTAACCATGATCAAAGAAACTCAGTGACACAGGTCTAGTTTCCTACATTCTTGACAAACATTTCCCTACATCCATGAAAAGGAAAGCTGAACAAAACAATTACTACAGATTACTCTAGAAACGTCACCACATACATATTAGAGTCGCACATGACTGAAGAGCTAACAGAAGATCCTATGAGAAATACGGCAACAAGTTTTCTTCCATTTACAAATTAGGATGCTAACAACAGACTCAATTTTACAGAAACTTGTTAACAAATGTTTCTCTAGATTCAATCACAGGATTAGCAGGGGACAGTATTTCAGTGTTTACAGACCATTTTATGAAGCTTATGTCCAAAACAGCAGTCAGTAAATTCTGCTTGCAGTGTAATTACATCCTGCGCAAACTATCCTATCTAAGCTTTTATGCTGTTGTACTAAGGAACAATATAAACATTTCCAAAGTTACTGCATTCACTGCTATGTGAAGAATAAATTCATCTTGGAAACATTCTTAACCTCAACCACTACAAAAGGACTTAACACCTTGATTATCCAAAGAATTTTTCTTCTTGAATAACATATGGATATAATTTTTAAAAATACGCTATTAATTTCCCAATTTTTTCTTCCCTTATGCCCCAAAAGAATGTCTGAAATATTTCTAGAAAAAGAGAGGACACTTGATGACACCATTCTCCTTGTCCATACTAAGTTTCCTCCAGGAATCCAAAACTGCCAATTGCTAAGAACTGAGGATCTACAAGGATTAGGTTAGGACTTGCTGTTCTTTCATCATTTCCAAGCCATTAGATAAATGGCAGTCAAGTGTCACCTGATCAACCACTGAGTGCTACAACACATTATCACACACGTAGTGTGGGTACCCTTCCCACCTCTTCCATCATAAGCTGAAGAACGTTGTGTAGTAGATACCTATTCTCCACTGCCTTTCTGGTACAGCTGCCATTTCATATTACTTTAGAAATCCAGGGTTACAGCAGAACATCTCCCTGCAGACACAGACTGTATTCCAAGTGTTGTCTAGTTGTTTTCAGCTAGATTAGGAGGAAGGATGTTTTTATTCATCATCTCATTTTTACTGCAGCCTTTTTTGCAATTTTTATTTCAAAGCACGTAACTTTTTCAAAGCCAGAAGAGAATGTACGTCAAAACAGAAAGTGTATAGTACCCAGCACAGAAGGATTCAACCTTACAGTGGACTCTAAAGATCCTATTTAACTCAAACAATGAACCACACAAAGCTATTTAATAAGAATCATAGTGCACTAAAGGGGGCATAAGTAACTGTTCAGTTTGTGGTTTAGTTTGACTTTAGTTTCACAAGTCAATTTTAAGCAATAAAAGCTATCTTCTAAGGGTCCATTTAGATTTCGGCAGATAATCAGCATCTGTTTCTAATCAAACTGAGATGATTACCAAATTAAAACTTTTAATTAGCATTTTGCATAATTTACAAACTGTTGTTCATTATGTTTATGAAGGTGAAAAGGGACATCCCCAGTAGCTATATATTCTTCAATCACATTTATTACTTAATTCCACAATTTTATAGAACATCACCAACACCATATGTGCAAATAAATACATGCAACTAGAATTACTGCAGTAAAATGCTAGTTTTTTCCATGACTTATAACAAAGTCATGCTTATAGTTCAAGGATCCATTAGAGAAGTGTAAATAAAGACCAATCCCCATTCCATCCTGTCAGTGCACAAAAAAATGGCAAGTGCATATTCTCCTCTCCTTCCATCCAACATTTCTCCATCTTAGATTTACAAGATGTACTTATATTCTCCTGTGAATCAAGCTTTATTAAAAATCTCTATATAAGAATACTATAATTCGTTTTAAGCCTAAATGTTTTAATCAAACCTCATCCCATCTACCCACCCCCCCAGTGTTAACTCACTAGAATACTCAGGTTGCTTTGCAATCAACCCAATTATTTTATGAGGCTGCTTGGCAAAAGACATTACTTCACTATTACTTTGCAAACAGACTTGCCAGTTCACCTACCAAATCCTCAGACTGCCATACAACAGCCTAAAGAGTACTACCTACTGGCTGAACTGGATTCCCACACTGCTAATAGTTCTGAGGAAAGAGGTCTCCCCAGGATTTTCTTCCCCTAATACAGAACTACAGTCAACTACAAGAGGTAGCCATAAACCTAGAGATCAATGGGCTTTTTTCCTTTATCTGGGACAAAAAACCAATTTTAGAAAAGGAACAGTCAATTCTGCGATGAAGAAGCCACTTGGTTTCATTTAAATTAAATCCATCTTCTGAAACTTTAATCATTAAACTGAGAAATTCATTACCTCCTTTGAAATGAAATACTTTAGGATGAGAATAACCAGTTACATTTTTTAAAGTGCTAATGGTATACATGTTTCACTGTCTTATGTAAACANGCTCAGCGGCCGGCTGGGGTTAAACCACATACACTTTTGTTTCTATTATGACTTTATGCATGGAGCTGAGTGACAGAATATGTATTTTTAGCTTAACTTCGGCAATAAGGCACTATTTCCCACTTAAACATGCATCACTTCTGACCTTTGCTGTCACCTGTCACCCATCATTGGTTTTCAAGCAAAGGGACAAATGCAAGATTCAAGTAGCACGAAACTAAGATAAAATTCAGAATAATTTCCTTCACAAATGCAAACTGCAGCCTACTTGGACATCGTTACTGGTTTAGCTTGGCATAAGTTTCCACTCAGTAAAATTAGGCTCTAGCCAGTTTCCACTTTTAAGCATTTTTCCCCATCCTGTTTGGGAAAGGAAAAAATATTATTTGATGCTTCTGAAATGCAAAGCCATAAACCCAATCAGAAGAACATTTTATACACCTGGTATCAAAATGGATAATTACAGTCACGGCCTTTTAGCAGCTAGACATGACATTGAGTATTTTTTCATCTGTATCTGTCCTTATTAAGGACACAAATTACTTGCATTCTCATTAATCCAAATCTGACTTTAGGATCTTCCATACCCAATACAGGCAGTCATAAAACATCTTTTCAAGAAGCTAAACTACAAATATTTATACAACTGCCCCACTACTGAGATAAATGCTTTTGAAGAAAGCATAATACTGATTATCAGAAAGTCTCTCATAGGAGTGCTCTGATCATAAAAATGGAAATTAAAGAAGTTTAATTTCTACTGCTTAAAGCTGCTAAAAAAGTACTTCAACCGCAACATCAAAGAAGTGCTACTGAGGAAAAAAAAAAATTAACTCCACTAATGCATTTTGCTCTTTCCTTTTATTTTTCAGTTCTTATTCTTTCCTCTCAAATGCTGGCAGATGCACTACAGAGCGTTAGCTCCCCCAACTGACTATTCCCATCTGCTGTTCCTTCCCCATTACTACAATCCAAAGCATTTTATTAAAAGAATGTACTTTATAACAGCATTAAAAAAAATTAAGATGGTTAATTTTGCAACAACTGGCAGTTACCCAAAAATAAGGCATCTAATCTAGAAGTTATAAAAAAGTCATACTTTTTTAAATTTCAAGAGGCTTTTCAGAGGTGAAGAAGTTCTAAGATAATTTAAAACAGGATCTTTTATGCTCTGTGGAGAGGAAACAGAAACACAGAAAGATGTATTCAAGAAGAAATATACTGCACTTTGAAGTTTATTTCTTCTGCACACTGCAGAAAGATAACACAGAAAAGAAGCATTGCAAGGAATCTAAATTCAATTATACATCATCCTTATACCACATATAAAGATATGATAATAACTATTAATTTTCATTTCTTGCAGAAGCAACAAAGAGGAAACATGTCTATTTCAAGGAATGAACAGTCCAAAGATAAGATGAAGAACAGTCACAGGAAATCAGAACAGTCAAGATGATGACCGAACATCACTGAAAAATAAATTTAGGATAAAACTTTACATTCTATTCCACTCCATATTCCAGTATATCAAGTTAAATTCCTGGAAAGGTACAGCAACAAATCAAAGCATCTGATAGCACTTAGGAAAAAACACAGGAGACAAGTAACAGCCCATGTGGATCTGTCAAAAAAAAATTGCGCTAAGCCAATCTCACTGCTTTTATGACAGTGCAACAGACCTCAGGGATAGGGAAAAAAGCAAGTGTCATATTGTGTCAAAAGTCCTTAAAGTCACTCTCATAAGTCACTTTCATGAGCAAATGACCAAACGGTTCCACTGAATCTCCTATAACCTGGGTGTAAAACCAATTGGAAAAGCCATGTATGGAAGAATTTACCTCAAAAATAGCAGGATATATTAAGCCAAGTTCCACAATTACTTAAATTTAAATTAAAATTGTATAATTTAGTTACTAGCTTGTACATTAAAATAGGAGCAGATTACCTATTTAAATGCCATGAGGCTGAGCAGACTGCAAGGGCTCTGGAGAAAGGGATCAGACAAGAGCATCTGGTCTAAAACTGCAGGCTTATTGCAACAGAGACATTGCAAGGTTCTACATCTGAGCCAGTTCTGTACAGAGGAAGAGATGACTAATAGAGAGTGCTGAGAAAACCAGTTGTGAGACCTCCCCGTCTCCAGCTTGGGAGTCGCTATATCATGCTATTGGAGGTGGGGGGAATGCAAAAAATATGTGATTTAATCTCCAAGTCATCTTAGAATTGGTAATGGTTCAGCTGGAATATTCTGACCAGCTGATACTGCGCTTCAAAAAAGATGTTGCCCCATTAAAAAATGGCAAAGGACACCCACAGAAATGACAAACCACAACACGCAAAGAAAGAAGAAACAACAAGAAAATATCATTACAGTCATCTTACATATAGAAGGCAAACACAAAGAGGAAGGGGGAAAAAAATAACCCACCTTTCTCAATTAGTGGATAGAACAAGAAGAAATAGACTTACGCTACTGGAAGGTAGAGGTTTGACATTAGGGAAAAAAGGTTATAAAGAAAGCAAAGCAGCAGAATGATGACCACCACTGAGAGACATGAATGTACCAGTGCCGGAGGCTTTGCAAGCAAAGCGGTGAAGTTTTCACACACAAGGCAAATGAAACAACTGTCATCTTCAAAGTGCTACTGAAAGAGTCAAAGACAAAAAGAGAAGAAATACATAGTGTTTTGAAAGCAACCACAGAAAATTTTGGTCCACATGAACAGAAGAGAGACCCTTAAACAGCCCCCAGAGAGAGACAAAGTCTGACTGGTTAAGATGAACAAGTTTCGTGGCAAGTTTTCACAAGAACCAAGTGGAAAGGAACCAGAAGTTCACTGTCTCTTCCAAATCAACACAAGATGTATCACCGACCTACAGAGACCTTCAGCTGCAGATACTGAAAGGACAGATCTTTCCCATGTTGTCTAAGAACAAGTGGTAGGTGTTGGACAGTTAAAATTATGCAAGGCAAAGCAGACAAAAGGCTGAAACTCAGACTGAGGGCTTCAAAGAAGATACTTCTGACAGTGCCAAGGAGTAATGGTGTTCTAAGGAAAAGTACAGCTTTGCTACACTAAACATAAGGTAGGAGAACATCCAAAAGAGAAAGTGGGAAAGACAAAACTAATTGAAAACAAAGAGCTAGTAGCAAAAAAATATTTTTAACGATCAGGTAAGGGTTGAGACCATAGTAACAGAGATACCACACATCCATGAAAAAGAGGAAAATTTGAAGAACTGGATCCCGTTGCCCTCACCAAAGAAACAGAACAGGTAAGTTAAAAGAAAATAATCAAAATATCCACAGCCATAGACAATGACAGAAGAGAAGCATGACTGAGTAGACTAGAAAGTAGTGTCAGTAGAGGAAGAAAAAGCTGTAGCTGAGAAACAGCAGAAGGACTTGAATTTAGGACAAAGAAAAAGCAAGCATTATAACTGCTATGTACAGTTCACTTAGTGATGAAGTATTGAATACGATATTGGCAGGAGAGCTCATTACTTGAAGACAGACAGTGAATTGTTAAATTTTCTTCAAAATTTAAATCCTGTCAAAAGAAAGATTATGAACAGCTTAAGTGCATTATCAGTTTCACTGAAGCAGACTACAGCATGGAAGAATCTCCCAGAATTTAAGAGCAAAATTAGGCATCACTTCTGCTGAGATTTGTACGCAAGAAGTAGGAATGCAAGATGCTCAGATGGATAAGTTACAGAGGGTTACTTTGTGAAAGGAGAAGGAGGACTAGACTAATTTGAGAAACAGGAGAGAATAGCAAAATGAGTATGGCAGACCTATTCCAGGAATTGAAGTTAAAGGCCCCAGAATATGTGGCCGTTGTCTAAAAAGGAATTAGATAAGTGACGGTTCCTATATGAAAAGTTTCATGAAAAGGCATTGAAGAGGAAAGTTCTGTTCATTGTCATTTTAGGGAACAGAAGGATTCAGCAACAGCAGAGGAAAAAGTCAAATTCATGGAAAGAGTTACGAATTACAGAAATTAACATATAAGTTAAATTCGCAAGGAATGAAAAGAAAGATAATTTAGACTTCTGCTAGTAGAGTTTCCTTTTGAGGAAACATTACTCCAAATACTAATCTACAGTAATTGGCATGTTAGTTGCCAATCCAGGGGAACCCCCTATTGAGCAAAGCTAAGATACCAGTATAACTAGGTAACTTTTGACCCAATTTCTCCTTTAATGCTATAAAGGTGTAAATAAAACTCTAAAGAGAATACTCTTATCACTTTTCCAAAATATCTTAAAACAACTGCTGAAAGAAGCAGAATATATTAGAGGTGCCTATTTATATTTCAGAAGCATACAAAAATCCAGCCTAAGATCTAGGAGTTACTGTGCAATAAGACATACATAGACACAGCCTTGAAGGGCAAGAAGAAGATAAGCAGCATACAGAGCGAAGGAAAGAATAAATTTACTCCATTTTTATGGCCTCAGGTTATCATCATCAAGATGATTAATTACCTCCCCAGTGTTAGGTCCTGTAAGACCACATACGTGAACAATAGGAAGCTCAACACCTTAATTCAGGAATTTCTAGGAACACCAATGACCTAGATATCTTGCGGTTTTCTTCAAACTTACAGATGCACTGAAAGCTTTTCAATAACAACTTGTGGCAGTTGCCATAAATACTCTGTTTATGTCAAAAAGGCTACCAGAACGTCAAATTGATAAACTAGGATTTATCTCACACTATGAAGACCTAAAAGCACTATTATAACAAAAAAGTGTAAGTACGGTCATTTGTCAAGGGCGTCTGATATGGGCATGCATAACCAGCTAGAAGAAAAAAGGAAAAAGGACAAGTGAAAAGGCTGGGGTAGGAACCAGGGGACGAATGAGGGGGTGCATACATAGTAGGGCATGTGGAAAACCACAGACAATCAATCTCACTGATAAAGTTACATGACAAAATGGGGCTTGGGCATTGTCGTGGTTTAACCTGGCAGGCAGACAAATACCACGCAGCCGCTCACTCACTCCCCCCCTCCTCCAGTGGGACGGGGAGAGAATCAGAAGGGTAAGAGCAAGAAAAACTCGTGGGTTGAGATAAAGACAGTTTAATAGAACAGAAAAGAGATTATGATGATGATTATGATTGATGATGATGATTGATGATGATAAAATATACAATATGAGTGACACACAATGCAATTGCTCACCACCCTCACTGACCAATAACCACGTAGCAATCGCTACTTCCTGGATCACGCCTACCATTCATATACTGAGCATGACGTTACATGGTATGGAATACCCCGTTGGCCAGCTGGGCCAGCTATCCCGGCTATGTTCCCTCCTAGCCTCTGCAATTGGTAGAGCATGGAACTGTCCTTGACAGGGCACTTAGCAACAACTGAAAACATCAGTGTGTTATCAACATGCTTCTCATACTAAATCCAAAACACAGCACCAGGAAGAAATTTAACTCTATCCCAGCCGACACCAGGGCAGGCATAATGTCAACTGACTCCAAACAGGTCTTGTATCACAATCTGGCAGAAATAAAATCAGGCACTCCTAACTTAAACAAAGGCAAACATCAGATGCCCACAGCTTGTGGCAAGAAAGAAAAACGACTTTCTAGTTAAAGCCCAAGTGTCGCTTACCTGTAAAACCATTTACTTTATATAATTCCTTCATATAATGAAGAACTTACTTTGAGTTTAAAATATTTTCTTCAATGACTAAAATATTTAAAATACTCACTATATTTCCCTTTAAATATCTTAAAAATTTATATTAGTGCCTTTTACTGCCAGAAACTGTCAGGCATCATTGCTGTAATTACTCATTTATAGTAGGATTTTAATGCTTTAATCTCCTAAATTAATGTAAATCTCAACTGCACACCTGTGTTTGCATATTCTCTTTGATGGGCTGTCAGCTTAAGTGTCAGCATTTACTTCTCTTCAGTGCTGCTTAAGGATTTCCTGTGCTCCCTATGTGACTGACTTTGCACATAGACTATTTAAATAGACTATTTAATATGCCTTGAGAGCTGAAAATTACATGCCATACATAAAAAGCTTCAGTATTTATATAAATGATGAGAGCACTGTCCCTTAAAAGCCTTTTTTCTTTTTTTTTTTTTAAAGTACATAGACTGAAAACATTCTGAAATATCTTCAGAACTATTCATGATTCTCCTGTTATTGTGAGAGAAAACCATTCAACATAGAAGGGGAAAATACTCTTAACGTCTAGATTAAAAATAAGCAAGCTCTAGAAAAAGGGAACAGATCAGTAACTATTTCTTGTTCACTAAAAAGAAAGAGACAATTATACAGCCAAATCTTCTTCTCCTATTGAATGCCCAATATTAAAATGTCAAGAAAGGCCATGTAGCACTCCTCTCCCTTCAGGAGAAGGAAACATCAAAAGCAGGAAACTCTCCCATCTGAACATATTCAAAGGCTGACAAACCACATAACGCTAAAATAACATTAACTTACACGACCAGGTGAAAAAGGAGTCAGTCATGGATCCATGTGTGGTGGTTTTTAAAAAAAGCAGTAAGCTTAGTTTTGAGGCAAGAGTATTTCTATCAAACAGTAAGACATGCATTAACCAGTCTTCCAGTCTCCTCTCCCTTAGAAGTTCCCGAAAATTTGGTGAACACTTGACAGCAAGCCATCTATGAAGCATTACATAAAAAGTCAACACAGATAAGATAATAGAATGAGGTCCAGAAATTACAGTGTCAAATAAGGATAAAAATAAGCTTTACTGAACAAGAGAACTGCAGAATTACTGAATAGAAAGTTTAGCAAATGTTCCTTTAAGTCCAATGCTCTACGCTGAGCAACTAGATCCTTTTTGCAAGACAGCAGGATTTTAACTAACACGAAGCAAATGCTATTCAAATTGCCATTTTCCCGGGGAACAGGTAACAGCAAGAGAAATACCCCACAACTGGTTGTCAATTAGATACACTGCTCTAAAAAAAATACGTTTTAAATGAGCTAGTAAATACCTATAATAATATTTTATCAAAATATTATTTCCTGTTGTAAAAGTGTCATGTAACAAATGCTGCTCCCAGGCCAAGCCTAACCACTCCCCAAGTCAAGCCTAACCACTCTCAGAAAAACACAAGGAAGGGACTTCTACCTCATAATGTATCATAGAATGTGTGTGTGTATATCATTTCTATTTACCCCCAAAGGTTCTAACTACTGTCAAAGGTAAAATTCAAAAGTTAAATTTCTTCCGTGTCTTTCTATTTACTGGAAGGAGGCTAATATTCTAAACATCACCTTTGACACCATGTTTCAACTACAACTTATTTCCTGAAGAAACACAGGGTAAATTCTGAATTGTTTACATTACCAGTACAATAATTTTGAGGGGGAAGCTATTGATGAAAAATGTATAAATGATTTTGTTAAGACAGAAATCATCTTCAAAACTGAATCTCTTTTCATTTTTAAAAAGATACCAAAAAGAACAGAAGAGAGACATCTAAAAAAGTTTTAAAGTGTCTGAAGAGCACAAATCTTAAATAATTTATTTTCTAATGCAATACCAACAGCTTTAAAGCAGTTTAGTTTAAAACTGTTGGTATTGCATTATAAAATAAATGACTGCATTAGAAAATAAATGACGGAGATTAAGACAGTTACTCCCAGATACTACGAAGTACACTAGCCTGTATTATTTTTGTACTATTTGCAAGCAAAACAGCACTTCATTAAAACACTTTCTTTTGCCAAAAAAAAAGTTCTGGTTTTGTATTCTGATTAAGAGCCCAACACTCATTACACTACAGAGAATGCTTTATCCAAAAGGAATAAAGAAAATGGTTTCAGTCCTGACCCAAATTGTGGCCAAAAATCAAAAGCTGAAACAAGTTATTGTTGGAGATGTTGAATACATCCTCTCAGAAGTTGAGATGTTGAGTATTTCAAACTGAGAAATTACAAGAGTAAAATTCCAAATGATCCTCATCAGTCTCTATTCTTGGGCACAACCTCACCCCTTGCCACCAGTGACCTGACAACCTCTTCTTATTCAACCTAACATATCCATGCTTAAAGAAAAGGAGAACACCACTGCCATTTACGTAACTTTTTTCCCCTCTATCATTTACAAGTTACTGGAAGAGTATCGGTTGTCAAAGGCTCCAGTAGGGTCTCAATCTCAGTAACAGCTGAACATCTACATTGGAGTTTAAAATAAAAGTGTAAATAATTAAAAATGTACAGAAGTTGCAAAAAAGGAACCAAATGAGGCTGTCATTTCGCACTATGGTACAGTTACAATTAACACCTCACCACCACCAGAAAAAAAAAAAAAAAAAAAAAAGAAAGAGTGAGAATGAGGTCCGTCATTCCTGCTCCCCCACTACTATTCCTGATTTCCTTCTACCCTCTACCTTTCTTGACATTTTATTCAATACCCCATGCTCTACCTCTTGCCCATGCTGGCATAAACTGGTAGGATAATATAAACACTAGTATTTCAGAGCGGTGTAAAATTTTCAGCACCAAACCAATGTTCCAGCAGGCTGAGCAGCACCAGTCCAGGCATCTTGCACACCTGCCAGAAAACAGACTGGCCAAAGCTACTTCCTACAAGTGATTAAAATGCAATCTACCTGTTAGTAGTTCAAAAAACTGTCTCAAATATAAACTCAAAGTAAACTTTCAGTTTTTTCAGAAATCCCAGGTTCCAGAGGCTTCTCACAGAAATACTAAAGATGGACAAACTCAATGCAGTGACAGCTTTGTAAAAACATTTCAAGGAAGAACTTACCTAAGCTTCGAACTTCCATAATTTATACTAAATGTAGAGAAGCTTATTCTCACAAACATTGTAAAAATTTTGAATGATCATAATCCTATGCATATTCAAATACAAATTCATTACACTAAAGTCATCATCTTTAATCTGAATACTTTGAACAGTTTATAGCCCCCCTTTTACAAGTAAAGGGCATCTTTATAATCAGGTACAGCTCCCCAGAGCAAATATTTACTTATTTTAACAAAACCCCTCCCATGTATTTCACTCCATTAGCAATACAAACGTCAGTCACAGGACATAAGAAATCCTATTATAAAAGTGAAAACATTCATTTTCATTACATTTCATATAAAAAAATTCAAAGAGTCTGATACTTTTTCTTCTAGTTGTTAACAATTTCATTCTTTCCAAAAAGTGGCTAAATAAGATGTTTGGCGCTATAGTCTTCAAACAAGATCTTAACAGCTGCTTAAATATTATTCCTGAGTGGGACTGAAGACTTCTTAATTCTATAAAGCAATAATTTTCAATCCATAATTCACAAAACCTCAGGAATTAGTCTGCAAAACCTCTGCAAAAAAATTATAAGAATACACATCTCACTTTCCCATGCATGTAAGCAAACATGAAAAGGAGAGAAGTGACAGTAATTGAATTCTCAGTGTTTAGTTTCACTTTGTTGCTGCTGTATATGAAGACAACTGTGACAAAACTGTACAAGACGATCCACTTATTCCCCCTCTCCACAAAAAAGTTGACTGGTTCTTTTATAAAATACTGAGAATTGCTTCTTACTGTGGTTCTTAGAATTGTTAACTGAAGACATAGCTATGCCAGACTACACCAAGGTCTGAACTTCAGCAGCTCTGGCCTATCCCAGATTGCAATTCTGAAATGCACAACCACTATCTAACAAATGCAAGGCACCTATCTTCAATATAATTTAACTAACTTTCTTAGGATACCTTGAGCAATTAAAAATCCAATAGGAGAATTCCTATCAGTTTACCAATACAGAAACTGGATTGTAATATCAGAACTTATTTCCTTTTCCTGGAGACCATTCCCTTTTCTAACAGGTGGAACACAAAGTTTGATTTCCATCTTGTTTTATGCACAGTAAGGCATGAAACTTCTAACAGAGAAGTAAGAATAGCACAGTTCATTTCCCTTTTAAACCCTTTTACAAATACAATACTGAGAAAAAGAATACTGCTTTTACAATGGCCTTATTTTTTAGTGACCCCTACAGAGCACCATAGAGTTTAGAACTACTTCAGATACGTATGGAATTCCTTAGTAATATTCAAATATTTTTATACATGATAGTGTGAGGAGGGATCAGCTTTGCTTAAATTCCCACCAGAATTGGAAGGGGGAAAAACAGTAGAAGCAGGGAAGTAGATTTTCAATGAAATGATGCTTTGTTGCCTCAATTGGCCTGAGAAAGAAATACCTTCTTAATCATTTTGACATATTGAAGGCACATTCAATAGCACAGAATCAAGCCATACTCCCAGCGTTTTCCAGCAACCTGTAAACATAAATTTATTCTCACAAGCCTGCATGATGAAACTGTGACAGAACAATACGAGCAATACGAGACTGGGGAATAAGCAGCGGAAATACAGCTCCACAAACACCATTCGCTGAAAGGTCTGTTGAACTGAAGAATGACATTTCTAATAGTCTCTCAAAGACCCAGGAAAGCTCATGTGTTACTGTTTAGCTAGACAAATTAATTCTCAACACTGCACAAGTCACCTTTCATCATCAACAGGCACTGGTGCCAGATCTTTCAATCCAGCAACATATAATGCGTAAGTCAGACACATATTTTAGAAGATTTAATTAGAAGAACTTAAATAGAAGAACTTAAGAAGTAATTTAAAAGAAAGGGTTTTTCCAGTAGAATTATGACTGTACGTTAATTTTTATTAATTTAAGTTTACTCTGAGAGCTACAGGCAAAGCTGGAGCTCTCTAACAGAATAGTTTATAGCTGAAATGCAAAATTTTACTGAAATCATTAATGCATAAACTGCCTTTAATCCGCTCAGACAAATGAAGCAGTATATAACAGCAGTAACTCTTCTGTAATATCCCTAAAGCATCTCAACAGCAACAGTTGTTTGTCTACACAGATTTGGTATTTTTAAGGTTTTTTGTAAGTTGGTAAAGAACTAGAATGACATTGTTTGTTCATTTGCATTCATAATTACACATTTTTCAGTTAAGTGTTGGTTAACTGAAGCAGACTGAACTTCTCTTCTCTAAATCCAATTGGCGGCCAGTCAGGAGCGGTGTTCCCCAGGGTTCAGTTTTGGGGATGNACATTAGGAAAAAATTCTTTACTGAAAGAGTGGTCAGGCCTTAGAACAGGCTGCCCAGGGAAGTGGTGGAGTCACCATCCCTGGAAGTATTTAAAAGACGTGTAGATGAGGTGCTTAGGGACATGGTTTAGTGGGCATGGGGGTGTTGGGTTGACGGTTGGACTTGATGACCTTAGAGGTCTTTTCCAACCTTAGTGATTCTATGATTCTCTTGTTCCAGCACAAAATTACCTCACTTAATCCTCATTTCTGTAGCATGACTATTCTCCAAGTTCAGTTGTTCTTCACTATTTAAAGGACAGCTTTTCTTCTTCAACATGGCACAATATTTCTTCATTGTACAATTAACGCCACAATTAATCTAATGAGGCAAATACATTATGAAGCCTACTTCTTTTGATTTTTTAAAGTTCACAGAACTTTAAAGCCACAAGGGCACTTTTTATTTTTTAAACGTAAGTACTAGAACTACCTTAATGAGAATTTTAAAAATCATCAGGCACGTGCTATATAACACAAATCCAGAAAGTAACATACTTACAGCTTCAAAAGATAAGTTAACGTGTTCCAGGAATTTCTGCCTTAAACTGTCAGTCAGTTCATTGAAGCGATATCGCAAGAGATCCATTTCTTGTTGAAGAAACCAACGCCTGAGATCCTCACTGCAAAGAAATTATAAAAAAAGCCCATAATATGTTTTCTGATTATGCATTCCCTCTTTCTTTATAAACTAGATGTCAAATCAAGTGAACACAGCATTAAATGTAGTGCTAACTTTGGCATGGGACACACAAACTGAGGAGCTTGGAAGAGAAGGTAGGAAACCTTCAGGAAGGAGCACTCGATCAGAAAAGAGTTTTGAAGAGACAATACACAAAGAAGCATGACTGCGAATGTTTTAGAAAAACAGAGTTAGTCACTCTCAACACTAAAAATTGCTCCATAGGTATCAAAGCTGTTACTCTCTTTTAAATGATACTCACCATTTCTTACTTGTTTTAGATAAGAATAACCAATTGCAGGTAACATTCTCCTTTGCTATTTAAAGGACAGCTTTTTTTCTTCAACATGGCACAATATTTCTTCATTGTACAATTAACGCCACAATTAATCTAATGAGGCAAATACATTATGAAGCCTACTTCTTTTAATTCTCACTTTTGGGTTATCTCCAGCTGAAGGAACATGCACGCATCTCAGATACTGTAACAACAGTGCTCTATGCTAGGCAAAAAATAGCCTGGAAGCAGGCAAAAGGAAAATATATGTCAATGAACTTGGGTGAGGAACACAAACAGAACATATAACACTTGACAAAAGAGCAAAAGGGGTTTAGCAACTGCAGGTGAGCAAGCAGGAGAATAAACAAGAACACAGGGACAGGAGTCAGTAGAAAGCACAAAAGAAAACCACACTGAAGCCAGTCTTACTTTACTCTAAGTACTCATATTACTCTTTGCATCCTGGATTGCTAACATCCCAGCACTCAGATTCCCAGGCATCACGTGGGATGCTATAGCAAAGTAGGTACCATACTAGTAACAAAAGCCACCCTGTACGTACCAGCACAGAATGCAGATGATACCGTATCTCGCTATTACAGGGCATTCTTTTAAACTCCTCTGAGAGCTATGCTGTGGGCTACTGCCATGACAATTCACAGAGCACAGAAATACTGCAGTCTTACGTGTTCTTCTTACAATATTTAAGCATCTTTTCCCAGAGAGGACCAGTGAATTACAAGAGTTGTCTGTATTTTTGTGGACAAAACTTCTGCTTGAATTATGGCAGTATATTATTAATAAGTAATTATTATTCAAATTATAATTCCAGATGGAAAGGCTCTGTTACAATGCTTTGCAAAGTATAACCCTGTAGACAGTTTCAGTGCTTGGGATGTATTAATAATCTGTGCAACTTAAAATGAAAGTTAATGCCCTTATGACTGATCTTCTGCAGTTCTTCTGTGATCATCTTGAACAGTAACAAAAACCTAGGATGTGACAGTTCTACTCTTTTCTTAACTCACCAGCTTTACACTGCATTTGTTTTCCAAAGCCAAAAAAACCAACCTGTTCCAGTGTTTCACCACCCTCATTGTAAAAAATTTCTTCCTTATATCTAGTGTAAATCTACTCTCTTTTAGTTTTAAAAAGTTACCAAAAGTAGAAAATACTACTGTTATCTCTTATACAATACACACACCTACCTGGATTCCTCCTACAGTTGACAAACTAGCTGATGTTACTGTGTATGTCCAGCATATACTTTAAAACTGACTTTCCTAGGAACATTATCATTAGGGCTTTATTAATGTTCATTTTTTCCTTATGTCTTCAGAAAATTGCTAAGTTTGATAAAGAACTTGCGTCTTTGTTATGTGACGGGGGGCGGGGGGGGAAACCACCACAAGCACAAAAGTATGTTTGAAAGTTTCCTGAATACAAGAGAGAGTTTCACTGTCAGAGTGGAGGCAAGATTTATTTCTTCCATCTTAAGTAAGGAAAGTGAAGATTATGCTCCTGTGACTTTCAAGATTCTTCATGGCTAATATGACAAAGTGAAGAGAGATGCAACAGACAGAAGCAAAAATGCATGGTCATGGCCAACATGCAAGCAAAATTCCCTTTAGAGCTGTGTTTGCCATGAAAGGGAATAAAACAAGATTATTTTACTTCCAGGTTTTGACAGATATAAGTGACATTATAAGAAGTGTGAAAGAAGGATATGGATGAGACTGTTCACTCCAGACTGTATAGACCATGTCCTCGCAGCATTGTATGGGAATAAGCTTTAAAGTCTTGGATTTCAGAAGGCAGAAGAAGGACAGTCAAGAGATGATGACTGCATTACAAATTTAGCTGACAAGAATGGTGGAGCTGGCCACTTCAGACCATGCGTAAACCAAACCGAAACAATCCAATTTATAAGCGAGGACTGATACAAACTAGAAAAAAAGAGTTGATGTAAATTCGTACCCCTGGGTGGCACTGTTGGCCAACTAGAAACTTAAAAAAAGGCAGTGTCACAGGAAAACAAGCCTGTAAACACAATTGCCTGGCAGGCCACAGCGAACTGAATTCAAATAGTTTACAGTTATGTCTATTTAAGTACGCTTTTTCAAACACTCCTACCTTAATAGCTTTCACCAATTAACCTAATAATTTGTGCCAAGCTTATTTTTCTGACCTAGTATGATAAAAACTTAGAGAACGGTATATTCTATTTGCTTCCCCATTTCATCTTTTGGGCAACATGCCAGTTCTAGAGCATAGAAATACCTCATCCCTGAAATAGCTGCTTTTCAAGAGATAATGAAGAATGCTGGGTACAAGGTCACTTCACAGTGCTTAAGATGCTATTTTCCATTTTATGAGTAATCACTAAGTCCATCTTTTCAAAGAAAAAAAAGCTACTTTATGTAGAAACTGACTATCAAGCTGCTTTATTGAAACACCACATCAAACTATCTGTATATAACAGGAACACAAAAGTACATTTGCAAGTCCTCCCTAGGAAAGGGTCTTTCCCCCTGGACTACAAAGCCAGGCTCTTTCCTGCTGATTCCATGGCCCAAAAATAGCTTGTATTCATTTATGCACAGTGGTTCACTTTCAACAAGCTGCCCACCTCTGCCCTGCGTATAGCCTATGCCCAACTCTGCCCTGCTTATAGCCTAATTCTTAAGATACTTCCCTGAAACACAGGGTTTGAAACATGCCTCCCATTTATTTCCTAAGCAACCACTGCAGTCAAATAAGCTCTCATAAAAAACACAAGGATTTTCTTTTAAAAAGATAGCTTGCAGAGAAAAATAAAGCAGTCCAATTATCTACATCTATCATTAATTCCAGGAGATTCCAGAGCCATTGTAGAAATGCCAGGCAGTGGGGAAAAGATATCACATCAGTGACAAAGGCAGATGTTTAGCCAAGTCCCTGCTTGATTATTCCTGATTTCACTCAGCATGCTGGCCACTGTCATAGAATCACAGAATCATTAAGGTTGGAAAAGACCTCTAAGATCATCGAGTCCAACCGTCACATACCATCGTTCACATACGCCTTCCTCCCTTCTCAGCACAGCGGACAAAGCTTAGTGAATGCCACTCCTGAACCAAATACTTAACCTTCAGGCATTTGGTACAGGCTTGTACTGCCTTCTGCGAATCTGACCCAAACTCATTCTTCCTGAAGCCACAGACCAAGCAAAAATAGGTGCCTCTTGAATTCCAGATCAGATCCTTGCCACCAGATCCATTCTACCTTCCAGAACAGCAGAACTTTCTTCAAATGTGTCACTACCAACAGCCTCAAAGTGTCTCACCTCCCACAGAAAAGTAATGGTCCCATCTAAATAATAACTAAATGCTTAAAATAAAGAGAGGATAATGGAAACCAAACTGACTATTCAAAATGCCACTAGCTGCATAACAAGAAACATTCAGGGGCTTTTTAGTCCCAGGCTACTTAAGGATACTACCCTTTAGGGGTTTTTGGTAGAAACTTACAATATAGGTAAAGCAAGATATTTTCTTGTAAAAACCAGCGGGACCAGTATGGCCAAAGGAGTCTATAAAAATATACACAACAAACATAAGTACTAGAAAGAAATCAATATTACATTTGTTATTCCAATTGCAAATAATACATGTAAAATAGAGAAGGGTAGTAGGAATTTCAGCTGTAATTCTGTTATTCAACTTGCTCCCTTCTTTCAGGATTTTAAACTAAATATCAGAGTCACTGCAGTGAAGGCTGCTATTGACCTTCACATCTACAACCTCTTCCTCATTGTACATGCATCACAGATCTAGCTGGCCCATCGATCACATACATCAACAAACTGTCTTCAGCACAGCCCAGATGTCTTTTGAAAGGGCAACATGATGGGATGTGAATAATCCAGAATATTTCAGAGTTTTTAAAGTCACCCAGGGCCTGTCCTGGTGAGGTTTCCTCCATCTGGAGGCTTTTGAGGCCTCTGCTACTTCCTGTTCTGATCAGATGGTCTGTACCCACCATGTTGTTAGCCACCCTGGTCTCTTCTCCAACACTTGCCCCAAAACTCAACTGTCTCATGACCCAAGCCCCATCCACTCCAGTTGCATATCTTGGCTTAGAGCACAATCCCTCCTACTCACCTTCCTGGTTTATTTTTGCTTACAAATCTATATGCATCTATAGCAGCACTTCAATCATGTCAGCTATCACGGTATCATAATTCTACCACACTCACCTAATTTAAACAAACTATACTGCAACTTGAAGTGTAATTGAATTAACAATTCAAAACAGTACATACTTGATATTTGCCAGTTTTAATTCTAAAAAAGGACTGCAATGGCAAGGAGTCAGGAGTTCACACTGATGCATAAAAAAGCTGCTAACAGACATAAAGTACTGACAACCTCTATAATTTCATCCAAAAACTACAGCTGCAGCAAAAGGAATGCACTTGACAGGACCAAGTTTGTGCTTTAGATTTCATACCACAAAAAAAATTGCAGTGCAACCATCCACGGCAATGAATTTGGAAGAAAAGCAGAGTCAGTAGAGGAAACCTCTAACTTAGATGGCATTTTTAGTTTGCCAGCAACAAGGCTCTTTCTTTAGACAATAATATAAAGCCTATTTACATAGTCAGGTCTTTGGTCAGTAATGAACAGTTTAAGCATATGCAGCAGTTAATTTAAATTAAATTATCAATCACTGCAAATGTCTGACAATCACTTAGTACTGGTGTGCATTAATCTCAAAAAAGATGTCAAAAGGAAGAGATTCAAATCAACGTTCTGTGCGTAAATCCCAAAAGGTTTTTTTTTTTTTAATTATTACAAAATCTGGATATTAATTTTGATCCCGAGTATTCCTTTTCAACACAACTGAAATCAGGTTCCTAGCAAAAAAACCCTCAGTTTGAGCCTACCTCTCTATTTAGTAGCCATCCAATTCTAAAATATCTGTAATGTCTATAATAAAGCAACGTAGTATCTGTATACCTTTAAAATTAATAATAAGAGTACAGCATAATCCGAAAAGTACTTACGACTGACAGTAAGCAAGGCGAAGTATGAAATGAGAGATATGGTCTTTTCTTCTTGCCTCATAATCATCCTCAGCTAAAGCCTACAGAACATATTATTATTATTTCAGAGAAATAATCTCTCCCAGATTAAAAATCCACAATTAATTTATCATTGCTGTTCAACAGTGTATTAACACTGATCTTTAGGACAATAAATGCAAGACTATTAAAGAAGGGGGTTGCCCTAAGGAAAGAAACCTATACTCTCAAAGAAAAACTCCATCTCTGACAAAATGACAGAATTTAAGTTTTAGGAATAGTATTTCATCACCTCTACTTTTATTCAAAATTCTTAAATGGTGTAAAGAATATAAAGTGCAAGAGAGTTCCCTTTTTTGATTTTTACTTACTCTGTAGGGAAACTTAAGTTTCCGGAGCTCAGCCTCCAGCTTAGTTTTGTATGAATCACTACTTCTTACATAGCTCACACCAAGGTTTTCAACTACTTTGAGCACTGGGAAAAAAAAGAAAAAGTCCACGTTAGAGACACCGTATTGAAATGAAATCTAACTGTATCATGACTTGGGAAATGCACAAACTGGGGTAAGGGCACAGAAATTGCTTTTAGTGGTATGGAGAGCAAAGAGGTAAGAAATATAGAGCATAAGGTGTGGCACACAAGTCCTGAACAGCTCGCCCAACTCTGGGATCCATACAGTCAACAAGGAAAGGGAGACAGCTAACTGGTGCATCCATCTCAGAACATCGATTTCCACTGTAATGATGGAAACCTTGGATTCAGTAGTTTTCAGGCGTTCAGGGGAACCCTTGTGCCCAGCCGCAACGATCTGAATCGCTGAGAGACATCAAATATGTCGCAACACCTAGAAAGCGAAACACGCTCATAAGCACCACCAGCGTAAACCAGGCCTATACAGTCCTGCCTGCTATACACCGGACGCTCGCTGTGAAATCAGCCACGGCTCTCTGAAATACCTAAAACAACACGTTTTCCTTTAAAGGAGGTTCATTTCAGCACGAGCAGGCAGCCAGTTCACATCAATAACAGTTAAAGAGAGCATCGAAGCTCGCCAAAAATACATGCAGCCATGACAGGAAGAATCAAAAGCTGAGGAGGTGGGGGGGGAGGGGGCCGGCCGGGGACGCTACTCACACTTCAGGCGGTCGATGGCAAAGCTCTCAAACTCCACTAGAGAGATGTTTTCCGTGGGGGGCTCCAGGTAGAACTGCAGGCTGTGAGGGTACAGCTCCCGCCGGTCCCCCGCCAACCGCGCCTGCTTCAGCCTCGCCCGGCCGCTGGAGAACTCCATCTCCCTCGCCGGCGGACCTGGGGGCGACACGGGCGCTCAACCACGAGGGAGGCAGCACCGGGGGGAACGGGGCGGGGAGGGAGGAGGAAGGCCGCCGCCGGCCCTCGGAGCGGACAGGGCCCGCCCGCCGCCGAGCCGCCCCGAGGCTGCCTCCGGCCCCCCACGGAGAGACCAACCCCTTCGTTCCCATGGCAACCGCCCCCGCCCGCCGCGATAACGCAGAAGCCCCCACCTGCAGCCGCGCACCGGCCAAGCGCCCCGCTTTCCCGCGCACGGCCAGCCCCGCCCACTTCCGCCACGGCCCTGCCGCTCCGCCGCGCCTCACGCTCAGCCCCGCCTACCCGGGCCGCGCCTCCCGCGCGGCAATTGGCTGACGTGCCAGTGCAAGGTGCCCACTGCCAGCATGGCGGCGGTGGCGGCGGCGGGCGGGCAGCGCCGCCCTCCAGCCCCGGGGGGGGCCAGTGGCGCCTGGCCCATCGTACCCGGATACCTAAACCGATCAAATAGGTCTTTTTGTTGTTTTTGCTGACAGTGCGTTATACACTGTAACCAACTTTCTGTCAGTTTGTCATTTTCATGACTGAAGATGTTTAAACACATTTGCCACCAAATGAAACAAATACCCTCCCTCTTTTTTGCCCCTTAACCTGTGATTTAATGGGAGGCTAATGAGTGGCTGTGGGTGTCTGGGGTGGCGGTCGCTTCCACCACCTACCTGCCCGCAGGCGTTTTCCATGTTCACAGTAGTCAATATTGAACGTCAGCGTAGTAAAATGGCTCCTGGGGGCCGAAGCGGAGCCGTGAGCCATCCCCCAGGGCAGGAGAGCCGTGCCAGGCCAAGTCCGTCATAGCACCAGGCCGCAGCCGGCATCAGGTGGCCCGCCGTTGCGGAGGGCCTGGCCGCACACCCGCGGGGCATAAACCCCGCGTGGCCGAGGCGCTCGTGACGCTGACTCTAAAGGGTCTACCCGAGGTGTCGCCCACGGCACCCAGCATGTGCAGTGCCCTTCTTCCCAGCATGGTGGAAGGTGACGGCGATTCTCAGCCTCTCTGTTTTACCGCAACATAGGACTTGATGCAGTTGATTGATTTTTTTTTTTTTATCCATTCCTGAGGCACAGCTGCTGTCTGTGCCAATTTTACAACTTAATTTCTCCAGAATATACAATTTCCCTATTTTCTCTAATGCTTTGTTGTCCTGCTACAAGTCAGTGAAATAAAAGCACCTCTAAACCCCATTCTTGCTCTCCCCTTCCTCCATTATTTTCAAGAGCTTGAGGATCTGAAGCCTCATTCTTCCTTATCTCATCCTATTTTCTATGAAACTGGCCTGAATCTGTTAACTATCTTCATCACGATATTCTACAGTCCTGATATTAAACTGTAATTTATTTTATTATTTTTTTGTTCAGCAAAATTGTCTGTCTTCAAGATTGGCACAACTACTGTGTTTTTCATCAGTCATCTATTGTTGTCTCCTGCTCACGTTAGCGACAGCAATATCATCTGAATCTTATGCAACTCCAGTACCCAAAACCGAGGATGACAATATCAGTAAGTTTCATGATGCTGTTAAGCTTGTTTGAAAGTGAAATATGCAGCACAGTATTCAAACACCAAGGAACTTCCTTTTAATTCCATGATCCCATAAACTCTGCACCGTTCTACAGTTGCATAATTTTATCATTTTTCCAAGATAACTGCAGGATTTGCCATTTTTTGCCACTGGGTTGACTATTTTGCTGCAGTTGAGGTTATGTTCTGTTTTGTGTCCCTGCTTCAGAATGCCACTTATTTGCTAATTTTCCCGAACCAGAAAAGTTGGTTGATGATCCTGCAACAAATTCAGGGCGTATAGGGATGGAAAATCAGAATTGACATACAGTTTAAACCCACAAAATGAGGAAAATCAGTAGCTTGGGCTGGCAAGTTGTTCTTAAGAACAATGAAGCTATCATGGACCAGGACACATACTAATCTCATGTTCCCCTAAAACATTGCTGAATAATCTGATTGCAGCTTTAACAAACACTGCCACTGGAAGGTGGCCTAAAACTCAGCCTACCTCTGTACTAGCAGATTAAACCCGGTGCTGAGTTCAACTGATGTCGGATAACCACTCTAGTTACCTTTCAAAACAAGGTGGCCACATCCAGATTGCCTACAGAGAATAGTCCTATGTTCATGCTAATTCTCAAACTGTGAAGTGTGCTCCTTGGTCTGGGCCGGACCTCTGCCAAGGGACCATTTGTACAGTTTGACAGCATAGAAAATCAAGTTTCACTCTCCAGGGCTGCTCTGTAGTTTTCCAGGATAAAAACATTCTATCACTATCTTTTTATATGTTTCTGTTTTTAAAAATATATTAAACCCAAAGCAACTTTATATCTTTATATACATATAAAGCAACTTTAACCCAAAGCAACTTTTTTTTGAATAGGAAGTGCTCATCCCTGCAGTTTCTTTCCTTCTCCACCTGGCTGCTACACGAGTTGCTCAGGAGTAGGAGTGAATCTGCCAAAATCCACCTAGCAGTTGCAAGAAGGCAGAGCTTTTGCCTTTGACTGACCAGTGCGTTAATATCCGAGAGATCTTCCTGAGACTGGCAGTGCACCAGTCAAGGTCAAGGAGCAAGGTAAGGGCTCGCACATGTGCTGTGAGTGCTGTACCCGGCCTGGACCGGAGGGGGAGAAGTGCGACAATGCTGAGGAGCACTCCGCAGAAACCAGCAATGTTTTTCATTTTAATTTCATTTCAATTAAGGTTTTAGGGTTTGGCACATAAGCGGTACCACACCTTTAGAAACCGTGGTATGCAGTTTGCTGTCCATCACCGTTTCTTCTATCGAACTGTCCTGCTGATTTTTTACAGGTCAGCGGTTATATGTACATCTGCCTTTTTTTTTTTTATTCCCCACTACCCGTTTGTTTTCCTCTAATACTGAGTAATGATCCCCAAATTGTCTGAAATTAGGTGAAGACCTAACCTGTTTCTTTTTTTTATGTCAATTAACCATTAACACTAACATTATTGCAAAAAGTCATATGATTACCTCAGCAGAAATTAAGAAGCAAAATTAACAGCAATATTACTAGACTCAAATAAATCTTACAATGCAAAACCTCACGAGGGGTTTATCAGCCCTTTCACACAAAAATCCTTTTCTTGGGAAAAGAAAACAAAGATGTGAAAAGATATCATCTTGGTGGAAAACTCCCGAAACCACAATTCAAACAATTTCATAACCCAAACTTTCTTACTGACGTATTTATTGAAACCTATAGACAAAGTTCTTTGGTTACTTTTTTCTATGTATATTTTCATCACTTCCACAGTAACATTACCAGTAGAAACTGATTTTTTAAGTATTTTTTTAACAGAATCATTGAAGTTGGAACAACCCACCTCACAAATGTTTTGCAACAACATCCATATGGTCAGCTGTCAAACCGTCCCCATCATCTCATCTAAACACAGTCCAATCCATCATACCACAACCTGTTCTGCTACCTAACTAACAAAAACAAATTCCTTATTTGCATTAAATATACATCGTTCCACAGTTTCTATTCCCACTTTTGTTATACTAACTAGCAGAGTGCCCAGTGCTAATCCGTCGGAGCCTGGTTCTTCTCTACTTGCATGACTACCACTGCTAAAAGAGGGTAAACATGGTGATGCCAATATCTAGTCTCTCTTTCAAGCTGCCCCATTCATCAGTCATGTCTGGGATGTTTGGATCTCTATGGATGGCAGGGATTAGCACAAAATGTCCCTTCTCTGCTTCCAGCTCCCTTTCAGCCCTTATTGTTCATTTACCCACAGTCTTATTTATTGCATGTGTCATCAGTCTGATTGAATTATTGTGTAACTCAGTCTTTATATGTATTGTCTTCATAACTTGCTTTCTTGATGTTTTCACCTCTTAAAATATTCTTACTGATTTTTTTCAACTTTTGTTTATTCAAAATATTTATTTATAGATTTTTCCATCATTTAACTCAATTCCTTTACTGATCTGGCTCTTTCAGAAGTCTTGACAGGTTTATACTTTTCTTGTAGCGTATTTGTGTCATTGTACCCCAACTTCTCTTTGTACATCTGTTTTGCAGTTCTCTGCTCCATGCTCTTTATTACTTGTTTAAATATCTGCCATCCAGGTTATATCAAGGTTTTTTTTTCTGACCATGATGCACAGATACCACTGTACTTACTATAAATAGCAGGGTAAATGTTCTGACCTGGCCTTTAAATTCCTGCAGGCTCCGAAGTGAGTAAAGCGCGAATCATGCACTGAAAAGAGGTTCAAGGGGCTATTTTAGTCGAATGCACTCTCAGTCTCTCACTGTTAATTTATTTAAGTGGAGAGTGATGATGGTCATATCCCTTGTGACACTCTAAGTCTCTCTGGCTCAACTTGTACAGGGCTTTCAGGTCCTGGATTTATTCCCCAAGTTCCTGTCCAAGATTCTAGTACACAGGCGGAGGATACATCTTCACAATCTCCTTAAATTTATCCTGACAAGTAGGTCTATCATCTACCTCTGCCTCTCACTGCAGGCATCTTCTTCAGTATGTTTAGGCTGCTGTAGCGAATACACTCACTGCATCCTTATTCTGTTATATATCACATTTTCGATCCCTTAGCATCATTTTTCAGGCTACATATCAAGGAAGGATCTGCCCTGTCCCTGTGGTTGGCTTCTCCGAAAGGATGCCACTCTTGTACTCCATTACAAGATGTTCCATGTGCTTTAAATAATTTTGCCTGCCATGCTGGGGCTTGGGGGGGTTTCTGACCTATTTTTTTTTTCTCTTGTTAATCTTCCTGTGATAACTTTTGAGCATTCGATCAATGTTAGAGGGAGGGGTTGAAGCATCACAGATAAGTAGTACTCGCAAATTTGAGAAATTAGAGCCTGGGTAAAGGAAACAGAGAGAGATTCAAATTTCTACCATGGAAAAGAAAAGCAGAACTTGGCCTCTTTTGTGCATGGAGTGGCAGCAACCAGCCAGTTAACACAAAAATCCTGGCCAATCATCCTGGCTTTACCTCAGCCACTGCTCCATTATCTCCAAACAGATAGGGGAAGATTTGAACTATAGAGCACCAGGACTAAGAAAGCAGAATTCATTTGTAGACTTAATGTATTCTGCTGCACAAGGATCTCCTTGTTCTTTTTCCTAGTCTAATATCTATGTTTACCATATTTAAATTGTAAGCTTCTGAAACACACAGAGAAGTTTTTCAGTCAGCCTTTTTGGTGTGTATTTAGGGCTATTGAATAATACAGACTTGGCCAGGCAGATTTCCTGTTTTAAGCCTATGACTTGATCATGAAAAAATGTCCTGTTCGGTACTGACACACACTGAGTTTTCAAATACCCAGTCGCTGTGTAAAACAGTCTGCAAAATTCCAACCTAAACCTAAGTGGCCAGCTGCCTTCCAATTGCTAATAAATGTCTGTTAGACTTACCCAGAGCACTTTTACTGTTACAAGTGAAACCCTCCCCAAAATAAACACTAAGGGGAGTTGTGGTCTGCCTAATCTGGCCACTAGACCTGCACCTACCTTTTAGCTCTTCTTTTAAAGGGAATGGTTTCCCATGGAATACTTGGAAAGAGAGAGGTATCCTGCTGGCCTCCAAAAGGACATTCAGCCTGCTTAAATTTTGGTGCCTGGGTAGCTGGTTTATTTTCCATTTGTTTATCTCAAATTTGTTTTGGGGTTGTTTTTTTTTGTTTTGGGGGTTTGGGTTTTGTGGGTTTTTTGTCAAAAGCAGGTGATGCACGGGAGTGAAAACTTAAGCATTTTTGCAAGTTAGGGAAAAAGAGTCTCCCTTGTATGTAATACTAGGTCCTGTTCCCCATTATGAATTAATACCAACATAAGGAGTTAGAGGTAACTCCTACATTCCTTATGCAAGCAAAATTCCAAATTAACTGAAAGTTGCCCGAGCAAGACATACGAGATCAAGACGATTAACATACTAGCTAATTCTTGAGCCACCTTTCTATTGGAAACTAAATATATTACTTTGTCTTAATTCTTAGTATTTTGTCTTTATATTACTTTTGTCTTGTTCTAGCGTTTCCTTTGGCTGAGGCTTTGTGGAAATTGCACTAAAGAAGCAACACCAACTAGTTTATTAAAAAGTAATGGTGAAAAGTTCAAATAAAGGCTCCTCTCCCCATTAAGTCTTGTCTAAAACTGCATTGGTTTCACTGGTAGCAGAATGTAGCCTCAGAATTTAAAACCCCAACCCCATCCTCCAGCACTGTGGACATCAGTTCCTACTGTAATGCTCCTTAAAATTCAGGGCTTGCTGACAAAACCATTGGTTTATTTTCAGACTACAGAGCTAGAACAACTGTTGGCATCAGTATCTTGGCAATTTTTCTTCAGATTAGCTACATGAATATGTAGAAATCTGGTAAACACATTATTGTTTGGAAAACTACATGGTACCTTTGCATAACAAATTTCAGAAGCCGAGACTCGTCCTAGTAAGTTTAAAGTAATCATTAAAATTGCCTACAATTTAGCCATATTAAGTAGAAAACATTATTATATTTACACTTTCAAGTAGGAAACCAAGTATATCAGTTATGCAGGTATTATTCGCATAATGCTTTCAAAACCACAAGGTTATTAGATATATTGAAGACCTAACAGTTTTATAACAAATATGGTAACAGTTAAATGGCAATGGTGAATCACAATGAATCTAAATGAATCCAACCGGTATACCTCAGTAACATATTTTAGGTGGTATTGATGCATTGCAAAAAAAAGCAGCAGCGTTTTTTTCTAGCATATGGTGTCCCAAATGCTTTCAAAAGTGACTGTGTTCTTTTTATATGTATTTAGCTTTTATGGAGCCATTGCTTACATGGGTATCTGCATGGTATTACTTCAGTGCCTGCAGTTTTGCCTTCTCAATGAACTGTATACAGTTAAATATGAGTACAAATGATGGCAGATATGTAATTGCATATTGAGGTTGGGTACATGTGGAGCTGTTGAGTGCTTTGCTGATTTATGATGAATATGATGATCTCTGCATTAACTTGATACTCCTTGCTAGTGGGAGAAAGTTCTTCCAAGGTCTTCTAGTCCAGACTTTAGGCAAAAGTGGATTTTGAAAGTAGAACAAAGCAAAGATTGGTCAGGCGGGTACAACAGTTACAACGGCAGGCAACACAGCTAAAAATCACTGTTAGCATTTCTCTTTGCTCTTCTTGCTGTTCTCTGGCAGCCTGAATACTCTCCAGATTCCTCCCTCTCTCGATTGCATGGTACAGAGTGCGCACACTCATCCGCCTTCATCTTGCACGGAAAACTACCTTTGGGTAATGGGCACCTATAGGCAGATTCTAGAGGGCAGGGAAATAAAACAAAATAAGCGTAGTTTAGCTGCAGCAAAATGGTCAATTGCTCATCAAAAATATTGAAATTTCCATTTCAGACAGCCAGCCAAGTCTTGTTTAAGAATAACAGAAAATTCACATACGTTAGAGCTGCTGTAGTTTACAATCAACTACTCTTTCAGAGATTTTTTCAACAATTCTGAAGACTGGAAATCTCAAGGCAACACAGGACTGGAAGTCTCAAGGCAACACAGGACTTTTTTTTCTAAGTCCACAGCTGAGAGGTCACACAGCACAAAGAGCTCTCAGAGTGGTTTAGTTTGTGTGCTTTAGTTTGAACTGTTTCTTGTATTCCAACAAATTTGTTTGATATTTTATTAATTAAGAAAAGTTTCTGTCCTTTCTTGGTTCCCTGTACTGGCTCTCTATTGAACACAAAGTCTTTCTCTTACTCTTGAGAATAAACTGCCATGGCCAAAGGGTCACCTAAGAGTAAGGTCAATAATTATTCTCCTCGGGGATAAAGCATCTTTCTAACAAGGTAAAAGATGACAGGGGCTTGGGGACACAGTTTTCCATGCTTTCACTTCAAGTGTGAGATTTTCTTTGCCTTCCTTTGTCTATCATAAATACAAATTGTTAAATAAATAGAAATGCTTTTAAAAATAAAACAATAACATGCAGCAATAAAGCACTAAACTTCACATACAGTTCTCCCTCTGGTAGGAGTATGAAAGAAAGAACCAACTATGTGGAACAAATTCATAATATTGCATGTATCGCTAGAAGTTGTCCACACAGTAGAGAGATGAGGCTAGTTGTGGTGGGGTTGACCCTGGCTGGATGCCAGGTGCCCACCAAAGCTGCTCTGTCACTCCCCTCTGCAGCTGAACGGGGGAGAGAAAATATAACAAAAGGCTCATGGGTCGAGATAAGGACAGGGAGATCACTCACTGGTTACTGTCACAGGCAAAACAGACTCAGCTTGGGGAAATTAGTTTAATTTATTGCCAAACAAAATCAGAGTAGGAAAATGAGAAATAAAAACCAAATCTTAAAACACTTTCCTCCCACTCCTCCCTTCTTCCCAGGCTCAACTTCACTCCCGAATTCTCTACCTCCTCCCCCCGAGCAGCGTGGGGGGACGGGGAATGGGGGTTGCAGTCAGTTCACCACAGGTTGTCTCTGCTGCTCCTTCCTCCTCAGGGGGAGGACTCCTCACACTCTTCCCCTGCTCCAGCGTAGGGTCCCTCCCAAAGGAGACAGTCCTCCATGAACTTCTGCAACATGAGTCCTTCCCACGGGCTACAGTTCTTCGGGAGCTGCTCCAGCGTGGGTCCCTTCCATGGGTGCAGTCCTTCAGGAACAGACTGCTCCAGCGTGGGTCCCCAACGGGGTCACAAGTCCTGCCAGCAAACCTGCTCCAGTGTGGGCTCCTCTCTCCATGGGTCCGCAGGTCCTGCCAGGAGCCTGCTCTGGCGCGGGCTTCCCACGGGGTCACAGTCTCCTTCGGGCATCCACCTGCTCCAGTGTGGGGTCCTCCACAGGCTGCAGGTGGGTATCTGCTCCACTGTTAACCTCCATGGGCTGCAGGGGGACAGCCTGCCTCACCAGCCCCAGTCTTCACCAAGGCCTGCAGGGGAATCTCTGCTCCGGCACCTGGCGCACCTCCTCCCCCTCCTTCTTCACTGACCTTGGTGTCTGCAGAGTTGTTTCTCTCACGTTTTCTCACTCCTCTCTCCAGCTGCTGTTGCCCAGCAGTTTTTTCCCCCCTTCTTAAATACGCTACCACAGAGGTTCTACCACCGTCGCTGATGGGCTCAGCGGGTCCGTCTTGGAGCTGACTGGCATTTGGCATTGGCTCCGTCAGACATGGGGGAAGCTTCTAGCAGCTTCTCACAGAAGCCACCCCTGTAACCCCCCCACCCCCCACTACTAAAACCTTGCTGTGCAAACCCAACACACTAGTACAAAAACCTGCATAGGACAAAACCCTGTATGGTGTACAAATAGGTACTACATAACAATAAAATATTTGTTAGTAGAAAAAACTAAATATATCAGAAGAGTAATAGAAGAAAAACTATATTTGGTTTTGATTAAAAAGTCTGATTAGTTCAAGATTTAATGGAATGAGAAGGACAATGAAAAAATCAGTTAATTGGAAATGTGCTCTTCTGTGACAGTAACTCATGCTTAGGGTTTAAAAGTCCACTGTATCATCATCTCTCAGGGACCTCTTGCACAGAGGTGAACAAGAGAATTTCCTACAACAAAACAGTTTTATGGCAGTGACAGAGCTGCCAGTAGTCCTTTGGTGGCAAGTGGTGAGCAGACAGCACAGCCTCTGTATTACACCTCCTCATCCAATGCCAACCCATCTCATTGCCTTGCAGGAGGGAGCAGGTGATACTCTCAAGGAACAGAGCCAAGAGTGTTGATTTATTTACAGGCATGGGAACATCTCATTTTTGCTTTGTATGCCCACAGCAGCCTGCAAATTCTACACAGGGCACTGAGAAAGCCAAAGCTGTAGGAGGGGAGAACATAGCAGGCAGTCTCAAAAAGGGCGGGACAGTCCCAGCTGTCCTCAGAAGTATGCTGGTTAGGCTGCCATCCCTATCTCCTCTCTCCTCATCTGCCGTCCCGGTTCACTTACAACATTTCAGGTCTGACAGTGTCTGGGCCCCAGGAACTAGTGATGCTCATTTTCCCCATCCCCCCAGTATTTCCTTTCCCCACTCTGTCTCCTGCATTGGCAGCACTTGTGTTACTGCCTGCACAGATTCCCCAGCTCCAAATATGTGGATATCCCTCATTTGTAGGTAGCAGTAATTCAGCAGTTGGAGTAATAGTAGTAACCCCATCCCCAACCAGCCTGGTGTCCTGGATAATGCCACCACAGTTCACTTCTTTTGCTCACACGCAGCCCCATAGCAAGCCCCATTTCTTCCACACTTCTTTTCACCAGCATCACACTTACTAACCTGCTTATTCTGCATCTCCAGGCACTCCCCCATTCAGCAGTTCCTCATTCTGGCTCCATCTCAGCCTTGCCATCCAAGGAGTTCAGGCTGTCCCGGGAAGAGGAGCAGAGCTACCACCTCCCAGCCCTCTGCCCCTCCAAATGTAGACATAGGCCAAATAGGCACAGCTGCACCTCCTGGGGCAGTCTCCTGACAGTACTGAAATTCAAAGGAACACATCGGACAAAGGACTTTTCTGAAAATTTGGTGATGTGATGTATAAAAAGGAGCACAGGGGAGGTAATGACATTTTAGATAATTACAAATACATTTGCTCTTGGCTTTGGAGGTGAAAGACTAGCATCACTTCCCATGTCGTTTACCCTTCTTCATAGTGTTTTACTTCTATGGTTTTTATTGAGCATTTTCCTCAGAGCCCGGTATAAAAATACCTGCATTCACTTATAAGGTTCCTGTTTCCCTCAGTAAGCTAAAGTTGGACTCATTAACTTTTTTTTTAAGGTTGCTATGACAGACTCTTCAGAGTTCAAGTGTAACAGCCTGAATGTAGATGAATTTTCAGTAGCAGGCAAAGAAAATACCAGAAACTCATTCTCCCTGACATTTTTGAACTTCAGAAAGATTGAAAAAAATGCCTGGCTGAGATTTTGCAAAACCAACCAATTTTTATATCAATTTGTTTTTGCTCTTGGGACTCTCTACTAACCAGTTTGTCAGCCACATTTTTACTTTGGGATATTATCTTTCCCAAGCTGTGTAGGACTAAGAAGTCAATTGGCTAGAATCTTTGGATATCTGTAAAAACTCCTTAGAAAATGAGATAGCTCTGGAAATTCAACAGTACAATTTCTGTATTGTTTTTGTGATTGACAGATCATTTTCCATCAATGATAAGTGTCTATTTTAAATTGTGGTCTAGTTATGGTGGGTTGACTGTAACGTGCTTGCTGGCAGCCTACAGAAAGAGACTGGTCACACAGACCAGTCTTTATTAGAAAAAATAAAATATACTCTATGATATACTTTTTCTGCTTTGTTTTTTAATAGATTTTAGAGCCAGAAGGAATTATATTTAAATTGCCTACATACGACAGGCCATAGACTTTCATCCATTGTATGGATCCATACAACTAAAATTGGTCTAAGATACCTGGAATAGGAAAAAAGAGTGGATCTTAGAATCTTTCAGTTAAACTCACATCCAAGTTTTCTGGAGTAAACTTGAAGTAAAAGGGAGATCTAGTTGTGTCAAAATTTAGTAAAGCCCACAAGCTGTGGTCACAAGAATGTGGAACATATTACGTATCTGAAATTTGCAGCAAGATGTTGCAAATGGTCCTTCAGATCAATAATTATTTATTCACATATGACAGCAAGACTGGGGCTGGTAGAGACCGCTGTTTATTTTCTTATATTTACCAAAATGTAGGGGTTTTTTCTCTATAGTTTGGCTGTAACATCTTACAAAAATTTTGTTGTCCTGTTCTTTTAACTAAGGGTAGCCTTACTTAAGTATAAATTACTTTCCTCTCCTGCTTGCAACAGAAATACAGAAGACTTACAGAGGGCAGCCTAGTAAACACAGATGCAGAGTATTTCCACTGAGATCAGTACAAAGAAGTTCTAAAGTTTTCTGTATGTTTCCCAGTTGGCTTTTTGCTTTTATTGGTGCTAGTTAGTTCCAAATTTCTTGCCTTATTTTCCTCCTTATGGGCGTGGACATAGATTTAGTTTTTATGTCTACATTGACATGACCTCGGCCTGACCTTACATTATGGGAAGCTGGAAGATTTATTGGCAGAAGAGAGCCTGTTGGAAAAAAAGCTGGTTAGTGGTAGTTGGAGAATGAGTCAGTGTCTGGAGTCCAGCTGTGCTTGCTACACAAGCCTGACTATAGCAGAATTACTCAGACTTCTTCAACTATCTGAAACCGACCTTTTTTCAAAAAAGAATAGGCTTTATGTATGCTGGATACATTTTTAACTGAGAACATTTGTATAAAGGCAGCAAATTATCTTTCTTCCTTCTCATTGTTAATATTGCAGTGGAGCATAGGAGCCATGCTCTTGGAGAAGCAATTCCTTATACACGCACAAACCAGCATGTCTGAAAGATGTTGTGGCATCAACATCTCAAAATGCACCAATAATAGTTTGATATGCAATAAGTTCTGTGACTAATATTGTAAAGAAACCTGCATTCTTGTACACCTGGAAGTGATCAAGGCCAGGTTGGATGGGGCTTTGAGCAACCTGGTAGTGGAAGGTGTCCCTGCCCATGGCAGGGGGTTGGAACTAGATGATCTTTAAGGTCCCTTCCAACCCAAACCATTCCATGATTCCATGATTCCATGTTTCTAGGATTCTGAGCCTGGGAGGCAAAGCATTGCTATTTCTTATTGCATGCATTTATAATGGTAGAAGCTTAAGCAGCACAGCATCGGTTCGTGGTTGGTATTAATTTAACTAGCAATTTGAATTATGAGGCTTACTTCATCAGCATTCCAGAAATTGATGTATGTTCTAACCTTTGAACAATACATTATTTTAAGGAAAAAGGTATCTAAATGTCTTTAGAGAATATTGTCAAGTTAAATACTGAAATTGAAGCAAATTTTATAAAACTAAGCTCTTACAAATCCATCATTTTTATCTCTTTTGCCATACTACTAAAAAAAGTGACTTCTAAATTCCTCACAGATTGCAGCAAGAACCTCAAAGTGTTACCATGGATATATCTTACCTAATTTTGTTGTCAAGAGTGAAAGAAAAACAAAGAATAAATTAGTTGTGAATAATTTACATTTTTCCAGTTCTTTTTATTGTAATAATTCCTGAAAGTTTTAAAAACATAGTTAAGGAATTTTCTTTTTTTAATATAAGATTCATGAACAGAAACATTTAAACCAAAAGAAATCGTACAGACAAGCTATGACTATTTTGGACTATAGACACAGAGACTAGGATGATAACAGCAGTACTACATGAGCCACAAAAAATTCAGGATTGAAATTTATGAAAAAATAGATCAAGCACTGGGGGTCTCATTTAATACAGAAAAAGCCTTTGGCAGTCAGCTGGAAGAACATTTTGAGGCAACACTCACATATTCAGGCTGAAGTTTTGCCAGTGATATTGTATCTAAAACAGTTTCAGCTCATTAAAGTGTGACATGGTTGCCCAGTTTCTTGTCTCAGTTTTTGGCTTAGTCATTGCAATTACAATTGTAGATAAGTAGACGAAAAGTTGAGGAGAGCAAACCTGACAAGATAGTGTATGTTGTATTTGTTACAGGCGTTAATAACACTATTTCTGGAATTTTAGATCCACTTGAGAATTTAAATATACTAAAAACAGAAGGGAAAAGATAACAAGCCATGTTAACTTTTTAGCAAGGCCTGTTGCAACAGGACAAGGGGGAACAGTTTTAAACTAAAAAAGGGTAGATTTAGACTAGATATAAGGAAGACATTTTTTACAATGAGGGTGGTGAAACACTGGAACAGGTTGCCCAGAGAGGTGGCAGATGTCCCCTCCCTGGAAACATTCAAGGCCAGATTGGACGGGGCTCTGAGCAACCTGATCTAGCTGAAGATGTCCCGGCCCACGACAGGGGGGTTGGACTAGATGGCCTTTAAGGGTCCCTTCCAATCCAAACTATTCTATGATTCTATGATTCTATCCATTCCTTTCTGTCCCTGTTACTACACGCAGATGTTGTAAAACAATTAATTCCAGCTCTGTGTAGCTATAAAGCTAGCAGTGACTGCTATGGTGTAGAGCTCTGGATTTCTGAGTGGCTTTGTTCCAGCTGGGAACGGAGGGTGACCCACACAGGCTGTGGGAACAGGTCATTGAATAAAGATGATCTCCCTGAAGCATCTGGGACCTGGCGTAATTCCTGAACTCTCTATGGCATTAGAAGTACAGTACTTATTCTAGGAGAAGGAGAACACATACAATTTGGCTTTTTATGGATCACCATCTTTTCTTTCCTCTAGCATGTCTACACCCTCTGCTCCATTTCATACACAACATTTCACCCTCTTCCCCATTCTTGTTTCCTAGGTCCTTCTTTTCTTCCTCACTGCCAGAAGAAGACAGTACATGTGCTGAGCATAGCATGGACACTGATTAGCTAAGTAGTGGCTATCAAAAGTGACAGATGATTTCTGCTGTCTTGCCTCTGGTGAACACACTCATTTATCTAGGTCTCTAGACAACATGTTGAATGTTAACCATCTTTGAGATGTTTATCTATCTATACTATTTGGTTTCTATCTGTATTATTTGGAATCTACTTTTATTAGGAGGAATCATTCACCACCATTACCAGCTGCTAACTCAAATAGAGAATTCTTCTTCTGCAATTGCATCTGCAAAGGCAGTCAGCAGAGATCAGCTGTGTGGACAGTATTTACTACTCAAATAGTGAGTCCCTGTCTTCACCACAGAATGTCGCATGGAATGGAGACAATGCTGGTAGGTGATATGGTGCCCACCTTGCAAATTTAGAGCACATTGTTTCTGATGAGGAAAAAACAAGACTTTTTGTCACAATATTGCTGTCTCAGTTCTCTTGTATGTCTTACAGAAGAAGGTATTTTATCGTAAGGTCCTTAAGAAGTATTCAGTTCTATAGAATATTCTGTATCTCACATGGTTTCTCACACCATAGTTTCACATTATGATAAATTCAGCAGTGACGCTAGCATAGGCATTTTCTCCTATCCCTGTGTGATTATGTGCCATGCTATGAAGCAGATCAGGGAAGTGATTTGACTTAAAGAAAAGATCAGGGAACTGATTTGACTTTAAGAAAAAAACTTAAGTGTTTTTTGAACACTAGTTCAGTTCATAATCCAATTTACATTGTGAGCACACAAACTGTTGCTCCAGTGCAACTGAGTGAGAGGCACAGCAGTATCTTGAGTATTTCCTTCAAATGCTAAGCTCCTACGTACACTTACTGGTTTTCAAGGTATGTGGAGCTGCTGTGAACAGACAAACACTTTCTGTCTCCTTGCTTCCCATGCTGGATCCCTGCCATGAAGTTGTAAGAAAAAAAGATGGAGCAGCAATGTAAGTTTGAAGTCTCAGACTCCTTCTGCAACTGAACCCCACTCCCCCTTGGACTTTCAGTTCCCCTTAGGAGCCTCAGCAACCTGAACCTCCATGCCTACTCATAGTCCTTGCCCCAAAACACCACCTTCAAACAATCTTCAGTTCTAGTTACCAGATCATACCCATTTGTCCTAGCTTCCAAACAGCTTATCCTCTTAATTTCCTTGATATGCCTATCCACATCTATTTAGCCATTTCATCCAAGATATCCAGATGTCCCAGCTACCTCAGAGTAGTGCAGAGGCTGCTAATCTGAAGGCAGTGCTCAAGGAAAGATAAAAGTCTACAGGATTTTTAGTCCTTAGCATCACCTGTATGATAGATCTAAACCACACCTTCCTAATCACAGTCAGCAATGTTGTGTAAGGCTTGTTCTAACCTGGAATTTTCCAGGGTTCACAGCGAGAGTCTACCCAGATTTGCATGAAGGTATTTCCTTCACTACTGTTATATTGATCTGAAAATAATAAATAGATCTCCTGTTTGTAGGGAGGCAAAAAGGAAAGTGAAAAGTCACATACAAATAAAGAGGATCAAATGGTACTTCTGAAACCCTCTTATTGAGAAACAAGACAGTTCCCTGGATGAGAGCCGGGGTTAACTCGATCCAGTCAGTGAGCTTCTCATAGGCATCACTTTTGCATCACCATAATTATTCTACCTTGAAGGTAGCATTAGCTTTGACTATTACAAATTCACACGTGAACATTTAATGATGGAGTCCTTTTTCTAAATCACAAAAACATGTCCTCTTGACATTTTTCTTTCAAAAAAAGTTCGAGCTTTGTGACGTTTTAGGAGAGAAATCAGTTTCGTATATTTTTCAAATGCAAGAGAGAGAAGCTCTAAAGGGAAAGTCAACATAATAAATAGGAAAGATAAAAATTAACTCCTACCAATGCTAAGGTGACTATAATCAGTCACTAGGCAAAAAGCCTTGGTACTGAAAGAAATCTAAAGCTACTAAAGTAGAAAATACAAATCTAAAGCAAGAGGACCACTGTACACTAGCCCCGTAAGTGGGACATTGGATTAAAGTGCTAGTATTATTTCATAGCAACCATCATCAAGGACATCAGTTATATAAAAATGTGATATAAAAATGTGAACAGATATATACCCTTCTACAAATGAAGTAAAAGTGGGTTGTTTTCCATCTGTAATGTTGATAAATTAAATGTTGAACTATTTGGTGAAAAACATCAGTAGCCATTGATACATCTTTTAAAATCACTTTCTACACCTGTCTACTCACTAACATCAGGGCAATGCAGAACATAGGTTGGTTGTAGGTCTTTTTACACATATATAGGCATCTATACAAAGTGCAGGAGCTGCAAATACAGGAGCAGCCCAAGCATCTACTTAATGCGATCTGTTTCTGACGGTAGTCTGTACCAGATGCTGCAAAGGAAATTTCCACAGAATCCACGAGGTCAGCAGTCATGCAAGAACTGATATATAAGGACAGTTTCTTCCTAATTTTGCTGTTTAGCTGGTGCATGCCCTGAAAAATGGCATCTTATGCCCTTTCCAAATTCACTCTCTCCCATCACCTTAATAATGTATATCCTTTTTAGTGAACCCCATCTCTTTCTTTCTGTACCCTGCTGCAAGCTTCCCCCATCGCCAGGGCTTTAGCAGCCTGTGGACCAAGCATCCATGGGCCAGCTCTGACACCACAGCTGCACAACCTCTGCTCAGACTGCCAAAAATGAGCTATGAGTCTGTACAGAGACAAGAAAAATAAAAATTACAGGTACTGGTGTAACAGGATTATTAGCAGCTCAAGGATTCAAGAGGGAAAATACTGGCTGGAAAGGTGTATAATCCTAAATTAAAAAAGAGAGGGAGGCTTGTTGGCCCAGGAACTAGTCAGGAGCTACTGGGTCAAGTCACCAGCGTCATGAGTGTCGGTGGAGCTGGTGGTAGGTGGCAGCTCAGCAGCCCTGTGCATCCGTTGCGGGGAGCTGTGGGACCAGCCTGCCCTCCCCATCATGACTGATGCCTGGCTGGGCAGCAAAAACCCTGAGTGCCATATCTGGAGCAGTGAGTGTATTAGTCCTTAACCTAAGAGGTCATTAAATCCAAGGTATTTTTTGTGTGAGTCAATAAGCACTTGCTTAGGACTTGTAAAGTGTGAATATCCTGCTTGTAGAAGATCACAGGGTATGGCTACAGATGCCCAAACAAACCAGCTCAAAGTAGGGACCATAACAACTGATGTGCATTTATTTCTGAAATCTACTGGACTCTTAACCTCAATAATTTATTGAACAATCAAATCCATGGATTACGTATTGTATAAAACACTGGTGATGATTGTGTAAACTGAGAGAAATTGCACATTTCTGAGTCTGTGCTGCAGATGCCTGATTGAAGCAAATCTTTTTCAACATGACGTTTTATATTATTTTTTAAACTCTGCAAAACCAGCCAATTACTACCACCCAATTTACTCATGCTGCAGTGATTCAGCCCTTGGCATTTTTAGCAGATTCACCACAGGTCATTAGTTGCAACGTGTGTGTACAGTTTATTGAGTAGATAGCCCACAACTGTGCCTACTTTGTTTTTACAAGCATTTTTGTTCAGTTACACTGGACAAAGCAGTCAGCAGGATAATATTTCATGAGGTCATCTTTTGCAGTAGTAATTTTTTTTTCAGTAGTAATGAGAATTTCTGAAACACAATATTGTTGCTAATTACTTTCACTCACCTAATTTAGCCATCTAAAGGTTAAGTGTCTAATTTAAGCTAATTGACTTGGCTGCCTCAGTGATTACTGGAGAGGGAGAGAGAGGTCTACAGAGAGCAAAAGATCTCCAGTGTATTTTTGATACTTACTTTATCCCAAGATGAATCATCCCCCAGGAGTCCTCCCTCTTTCTGCTGAGTACAGAGGTAATCAAAATGATAAATTTAAACTGGATGCCCATCCTTGCTTTTATGCAGTGTACATATGAAGTTCTCTGCAGATGGACTGCAAAGAAATGACATTACACAGACACAGCTTGAAATCATGGTTAGCTGATACATATTATTTTAGAGATACAGGAAACAAGCTTGAGATTTTCTTCTCCAAACCAAAGAAAACCCCAGGTCTCTGTCTTTTGCATTGTTATGATGAAAGTTGGATGAAGTTTCACTGCATTTAGTGAGCACTATGAGTCTTCTGTGTGGCTCTTCAGCTCAAGGTAGTTCAGCTTCTTTTGTGGGGTTTTTTTTGGGGGGGGGGCATGGAGGGTGGAATTTCAGTAGGAGCCATCATCAAAAGCCCAGACCACAGGTCCACAAATGAGGCCATGAATATGGTTTTGCAGCTGGTCATTGTATTTCAAGGATATAAAAAAAATGGAGAGATCAACAAGAAGTATAATCAAAGATCTGAAATAACAAAGATATAATAAAGTGGGGTTATTTAGCTTAATAAAGAAAAGACTGATAGGGAAGAGTGGGAACCTGATGATTTTCAAAAACTATCACAGAGGAAAAGCAATGATCACAGCAAGGAAATTTTCAGGGTAGACATCAGGAAAAGCCTTCTCATAGTAAAGAAGTGCCTGGAGGGGACTTGCCACGTTTTCATTACTGGAGCTTGTTAAAACTAAACAAGACAAATGTCTATCAGCAATGACTTAGGTGCACATAAGTGCTCTGCCCTAGGGAAAGAGAAATAGAACAAATACATCCTTCCTCTATAATGTTTCATTATCTAAATAATTTATTTTTATGAAATTTCTTTCGTATTTCTCTGTTTCTTACAAATTTCTTGTAAATAAGAAATGGGCTGACAGGAACCTCATAAAGTTTGAAAAAGGGAAGTGCAAAGTCCTGCACCTGGGGAAGAACAACCCCAGGCACCAGTACACGCCAGGGCCACCCAGCTGGGAAGCAGCTTTGCAAAAAAGGACCTGGGTGTCCTGGTGGACACAAAGTTGATCATGAGCCAGAAGTGTGCCCATGCCAGAAAGGCATCTATCCTTCTCCTGGGCTGCATTAGGAGGAGTGCTGCCAGTAGGTAGAGGGGGATGATCCTTCCCCTCTACTCAGCACTGGTGGGGCCACACCTGGAGTGCTGTGTCCAGTTCTGGGCTCCCTGGTACAAGATAGAGATGGACGTACTGGAGAGAGACCAGCATAGGGCCACAAAGATGATTAAGGGACTGGAGCATCTCTCTTATGAGGAAAGGCTGAGAGAGCTGGGACTGTTCAGCCTGGAGAAGAGAAGGCTCTGAGGGGGATCTTACCAATCATATAAATACCTGAAGGGAGGGTGCAAGGCAGACAGAGCCAGGCTCTTTTCAGTGGTGACCAGTGACAGGACCAAAGGAAATGTGGGCACAAACTGAAAACACAGGAGGTTCTGAAAATCAGGAAACACTTTTTCACTGTGAGGGTGACTGAGCACTGGCACAGGTTGCCCAGAGAGGTTGTGGAGTCTCCATTCTTCAAGATATTCAAAACCCATCTGGACATGGTCCTGGGCAACCATCTCTAGGTGGCCCTGCTTGGGGGGTTGGACCAGATGACCTGTGGAGGACCCTGTCAACCTCAACCATTCTCTGATTCTGTAATCAATGGGGGGAGAAAGCAGACCCACACAACAATTTTAAATGTTACGGGAATTGCTCTTTCCCTATACGTCTGTTTTTTTCTGACACTTGTACAAAGAGTTCCTGGTTTAGGTGTCCTTGTTTATGGGCAGGAGGGGATGAACCTGGGCCAAGGGCCAAAGAACACAAATAGCAAACAAACAGGTCCTCAGAGGCAGAGTCCATGCTCAGCTTCCACTGACCTCCCTGGGAGTTAATAGTGTTTATCAGCCCACTGAATAAAGGTTGCTTTTTTTATCCTGACAGAATTTAAGCTTCTGCATAATGGGGGCTAAAACATAGCCTGTCAGATTGTCAAAATCATGGTCTTTATTTCTCTAGAGTATGCCAGAGAAGAAAATCCTAAAGTAAATGATTGAAGATTTTGTTATAATCCTCATAATGTTTAAGTAAAGCAAAGACTCTCTGTCTCACATATGCTTCATTTTTACCAGTCCTCAGTTTACTTAAACATTAGGGAGACCTTCATTCACTGACACTATGAAACATAATAAAAAGGGGTTTGCCAATGAAATAACTGTATTAGCATGTTCGTAATACCTTTTTCCATTTCTGTAATCTTTTTGTATTTTCTTTTTTTTAATTTGGTCTTTTTCCAATTGATAATTACATTTGACAATCTGAATCTACTTTACCTAAATACATAAACTGTTTTAAATCTTTCATCAGGAGCAAGAGTCAATGTTAAAAAAGAAATTTTCAGATTCCATATTTTCCCTTCTGCCTTGTGACACTGAAAACCAAACTTTCCTAACTGATTTGAACTTTCCCATCCAAGTTAAGCTTACTTACACCACCTTCCTAATTCCACCTCCTGCAGAATAATGCCTTTGTTTTAATCTATCGTATAAATGCATCTCATTGATTGATTTCTTTACAGGCATGCCACAACCTGCCCTAACTTCCTTAAACTATTTCTAATGCATTTACTGGTCTTTAAAATGATGTAAATATTTTGTTTCAGTTGTCAAAGATTCTGCTTTACGTAGAATCGTTGTGAAAAGACAGTCAATACTGTTACTGAGTATGTTTAGTGGGTGGTGTCTACGTGACGAGCAAGAATATGCACTCTGGTGGAAGCACAAGGAGGTTACCAAGGAAGATTGATATTTACCTGAAGGTATCAAGTATCAGTAAACAGGCATGAAAATAAGCAGCACAAAAATTATTGTGATTGCAAGATAAAATAGCAAAGTTCTAAGTCTAAAGTAGCCACCAAAAATAATCTTTTCCATTTTCTACACATGAAATTTCAAGATAATCGATCCTCTTTATGCCACAGCTTCTCCCCAAACAACTGTAGATGTAATATTTCCTTTTTTTCTCTTTTATTCTCTTTTTAAAAGACTTATTATTGCCATTGGCTATAAAAGCCAGCCAGATTAAGTGCTTCATTATATGTCTCTTAATTAAGCTAGTGAGAACATTTAATAGAGACATTTTTTAATTTTCTCCTGCCACTCTACAATAAAAATGCACTCCCTAGTCTCCCAGTCACCTTTTAAAAACTTTGTATAATGAGAAAGAGATATATTGGGCTCTTGATGCTTGCCATTTGGCTAGTACATTTTACTTTTATTCTCCCTTCGTGGGGGTGAAGATATTCCGTATAACATTGTTAGAATTGCCCATTTAAAAGTCTTTTCCTGAAGAACATTCTACTGATTTATGAGAAGATTTTATTTATGGAGTTTAATATAGAATAATGGAATCATAGAATCATTAAGGTTGGAAAAGACCTCTAAGATCATCAAGTCCAACCGTCAACCCAACACCACCATGCCCACTATGTCTTTGCTTTTATTACTGAAGGCTGTACTGCAGCACAGCTCTAAAAGACAAACCTGCAAGTAGATTAGTTATCCCAACTGTTCAGACTTTCCAGACCCACACTGGCACTTGCTGAGTTTCATTAGCCTTTCTAGGGGGAGGCAAGCTTGAAAAGTAATCCAGTAATAAAACCAAAACCCTCAGTACACTCGGGGAGCAAGAGTGTATGGAATGGAGGGGGAAAAATATACAAGGCTTTTATTTTATCGCTGGGTCCATGTGGGACAGACACCTCATGTAATGGGTGCCGTGTCAGAAGAAAGGGGGTTAGCATAATAGTGGGGTCTCAAAATACAACTTGGGCTCAAAGAACAGGTTCTTTCAATTTTATGACAGCAGAATTTACAAAGGTGAATTTGTTAGTAGTGGAGATAAGCAATATCATCTGGGTGCTGTGTTCCTGTGGACTTAGGAAAAGTTAGGAAGCGCAGTGTATCCCCAAATGAACAGTACTGCTAAGAGGCAGACTTGGAATTTGGAACTGGTGATACCCTCATGTACAAACCCTCACATTTTCAAGATAAAGAAATCTCATCTCTAATCTAGCAAAATAACCATACAGTTATGCTTGGCTAAATACAGTTCCTAACCCAACTGATATCAGAGGAGGGATTATTTTTTTCAGCCCAAATTATTTTGACATGTCAGTCAACGATGGATTTCCACATATTAGTTACTTACAGCTTCCTCTGAAGCTGTGGTCTGCTCATTTAGCAGAAGTTCAACGACTCACCATGCCACCAGGAACTTAAGCGTGAGCTGTATTCATTTCAACAGAGCCGCTGGCAGAGAAAGTCAATCCCGCTGTTGACAGGAGCTATAGACAACCTACCTGTGTAAGGCAAGCTGCAGTGCTCTACCAGGTTACCATGCCTCGCAGTGGAAAGCTATGCAGTAATTTCCTCCTCTTTTCAGTGACATTTTAGTTGAGAACAATTTTATCAACGTATGTTTTCCATTGAAAGGTTAAAAGTCATATAGCTGACTCCAACAGGCATTTTGGGAAAATAACTTGTGAGCTTTCCTAAGATCTGTAGTAATCTAGCGATGGACATGAACATCTGAAATGAATACTGAGGGAAGACCTCTAACCCTGTCTCAGCTGTAACTGGCCATGCAATATAAATAAGCAATGTATGAATGTGAGAGAGAAAACAGGAAAAGTAAGTCTTTGAGCTGATGTTCAGGAGTGATTTACAGTTTTGTGAGTTTCAGGCTTTTTTTTCTGTCCACTGTGATTTCTGATTTCTTGGACAGATATTTCCAAAAGCACTAAAAGACCTACTTTACTCATAGACCACAAATCTTCTATATAATTCTAATTAATGAATTATTTTGATTATTTTCCTAAAATCAGCTAGACAGATAGATCGTCGGTCCTAGTCCAATATAAAATCTAGATGCATCAAAACAGTCCAGCAAAAAAAAACAACAAATAGTACAGGTAAAAAAGGATAAAAGTCTGAGATTAAAAAAAAATGTCTTCCATAAATTGTTTGTGAGAAGCAAAGAGCAGACTGCTCCCCAGGGGAGGCCAGCCAGGAGTTGGGGTGACAGTGAGGTGGCAGGGCACCATCCTCGCCAGCAAGGGGACAGTCCCACCATGCCCGAGCAAGGAGAGCAGGACAGGTCCAGTGACGGTAACCAGCGTCAGTCACAGCCCAGGCAAGGCGCCGGTGACGAGGCAGGTCTGAGCTCAAGTCAGCAGGTTGGGATGAGGGCCAGGCACAGGCATACCTCCAACGTGGCTCAGGCGAGAACCAAAGTCGAAGGACTGAGCTTAAATGCAGCTCCCAGGCAAAGAAGAGACCCTCAAAAGAGGCACCTCGCAGCTCTCTGTGTTCCCAGCAGCCTGATCCCAGCTTACACGGTGCCCTGTGCCAGAGCTGGCCTCCAGCCCAGGCAGCTGGCCCCTGCGTGGGGGACAGAGGCTGCAGAGCCTGGGGGTGCACGTGGGGCTCTGCTGTGAGATTTCCCTTGGACTTCCATCTTTATCTTCTTTCTCTGCCCGTGTCTGTCATGGAGGTCACAAAACAAGCTTCAGTGTTTGCCTAACCTTATATATGAAATGATCCAGGTTAGGCAGAGAGTAACACTCCCCGGTCAGGATTTGCAGCAGCTAGCGCAGTGAGATGACTGAACCAGGCAGCCACAAATGCCAAAGAAGGAAGTATATCTGAAACATTTTCTTCTATGTGGGTCTATTTTAATGGCTTTAGACACCAAAACTAATTCCCATTTTAAAGTGTCTTCATTTACTCAGGATGCAAAAAATCAGCTGCCTTTGAAGAAGGTCTTTCACATACAGGTCAAATTTTTGAGCTGGGTAACGCTGGGTTCCAGTCATATTGCAGCTGGACAGGGTTTGAACTCACAACATCTAACTCTCTTACTATGTTTATGAGGTTTTTTGTATCCCCTTTTGAATATTCACTACCAAGAAGGGGACAGGAAGGGAGCAGACAAAAAAAAGGTATCTCCATAGCGACATGCCTATTTCGTAGCATAGACTTTGTCTTCTAATTACCTATCTACCTATATATTTTCTTTCATTTCTGAGGTGATGTGTGTCCTTGGAGGGCTGTAAAATGATTTCAAAGACTATAAAGCAGCAGTGGGTTCGCTGCCACCAAACTAGTCCCCAGCTAAAATGCAGATGTTTGGACTGGCTAGGCTCCATAGAAAACAATGGCTTCTGTCCTGTTTTCATGGCAATCTGACAGCAGCTCTGACGGACGTGTGCTGTCACTGCAGGGCAGTGGGTACAGCATTCTGGATATGGCCCTTCTTTTCCTAAGCTCAGCACTAGTAATCCCCAAAATGGAAGACGATATGGTCCCAGAAATGGGTGCTGGCTCCCTCACCCAAAACATCTGTTGGATAATAGAAAGACTGGGCTGGGATGCAGTTGTCACCTGGCCACAGGGGACACTGGCCCTGGCCACTAGCCAGTAGAGGACATAAAGAGTACTGTCCCATCTGAAATAGCACCAGCTATATTCAGTGTTTTGGGTGAAGATGAGGTCTGTGATGCCAAACTCTACCCGTCTGCCCTGGCCTATAGGATGTTGATGGTCCTCAACTAGCCCTGCATAGCTGAAACTTTGCCAGCTTCACTGGCAGCAGGCACAGCAAGGGCAAATTAGAAGCCAAGGGGCAGTGATGGGCATGGCCTCTTATACAGAATATGGTGATACAGTCAGAAGGCATATGCCAGTCAGGTGATAAAGAAACAGAAAGTGTGCTAAAAACCTATATAGTACAAGGGTGAAAGGGTGAAGAGTTAAGTTCTCATATCACAGACGACTCTTGCCATCACGTTATATGAGCTGTCTGCCCCCAAGGACAGTGAGACAAGAACAGTATGCACCATTTGCCCTAGGAGTCATCATCTGGTGAGCTTCCAACCTCACACAAAGCATGAGGCAGCATCTTGGCAGGTCTTTATGCTTACTTGCCCAGTGCTTAGAGTTATAATTTGAAAAACTGAAATCCAGTTCATATTCCTCTTCTGCCTGATTGAACTCAAATCTTTTATCCCTCCAGTGTGTCCTTCCAGCATATTGGTAAAAACATGATTCAAGTTACTTAAGCAGGGAGACAAAGTTTGACCAAATGACATTTCACCGCGATTAATGCATTCCCACAGCAAATTATTTCCTTACGAAAATTAATTTTTGATGAAACTTGTACACCAACTTCAACACACATAAATTTCCCTCCAAGCTCATCATGTTGTATAATCATAAACACAAAAAATCCCAAGAAATCTACAGTTACTTGATGGCAAATGTACAAAACCGCAGCATTATGGAGAAGGCACAAAAGACAGGTCAGCTACCAGGATGCAGGAATTAACTTTTTTATCAAATAACTCGTATTTGTTGCTCTTTTCAGCAGTTATTTTAAACAAGCCTGTAGCATTTTAAGGTATAATATACAATATATTGAGAACAATGGAAATTACTGTGTAGGCATAGAAAGACTCATAACTACTCTCAGGACTGCATATNTGGCCATGCAATATAAATAAGCAATGTATGAATGTGAGAGAGAAAACAGGAAAAGTAAGTCTTTGAGCTGATGTTCAGGAGTGATTTACAGTTTTGTGAGTTTCAGGCTTTTTTTTCTGTCCACTGTGATTTCTGATTTCTTGGACAGATATTTCCAAAAGCACTAAAAGACCTACTTTACTCATAGACCACAAATCTTCTATATAATTCTAATTAATGAATTATTTTGATTATTTTCCTAAAATCAGCTAGACAGATAGATCGTCGGTCCTAGTCCAATATAAAATCTAGATGCATCAAAACAGTCCAGCAAAAAAAAACAACAAATAGTACAGGTGAAAAAGGATAAAAGTCTGAGATTAAAAAAAAATGTCTTCCATAAATTGTTTGTGAGAAGCAAAGAGCAGGCTGCTCCCCAGGGGAGGCCAGCCAGGAGTTGGGGTGACAGTGAGGTGACAGGGCACCATCCTCACCAGCAAGGGGACAGTCCCACCATGCCCGAGCAAGGAGAGCAGGACAGGTCTGGTGACGGTAACCAGCGTCAGTCACAGCCCAGGCAAGGCGCCGGTGACGAGGCAGGTCTGAGCTCAAGTCAGCAGGTTGGGATGAGGGCCAGGCACAGGCATACCTCCAACGTGGCTCAGGCGAGAACCAAAGTCGAAGGACTGAGCTTAAATGCAGCTCCCAGGCAAAGAAGAGACCCTCAAAAGAGGCACCTCGCAGCTCTCTGTGTTCCCAGCAGCCTGATCCCAGCTTACACGGTGCCCTGTGCCAGAGCTGGCCTCCAGCCCAGGCAGCTGGCTCCTGCGTGGGGGACAGAGGCTGCAGAGCCTGGGGGTGCACGTGGGGCTCTGCTGTGAGATTTCCCTTGGACTTCCATCTTTATCTTCTTTCTCTGCCCCTGTCTGTCATGGAGGTCACAAAACAAGCTTCAGTGTTTGCCTAACCTTATATATGAAATGATCCAGGTTAGGCAGAGAGTAACACTCCCCGGTCAGGATTTGCAGCAGCTAGCGCAGTGAGATGACTGAACCAGGCAGCCACAAATGCCAAAGAAGGAAGTATATCTGAAACATTTTCTTCTATGTGGGTCTATTTTAATGGCTTTAGACACCAAAACTAATTCCCATTTTAAAGTGTCTTCATTTACTCAGGATGCAAAAAATCAGCTGCCTTTGAAGAAGGTCTTTCACATACAGGTCAAATTTTTGAGCTGGGTAACGCTGGGTTCCAGTCATATTGCAGCTGGACAGGGTTTGAACTCACAACATCTAACTCTCTTACTATGTTTATGAGGTTTTTTGTATCCCCTTTTGAATATTCACTACCAAGAAGGGGACAGGAAGGGAGCAGACAAAAAAAAGGTATCTCCATAGCGACATGCCTATTTCGTAGCATAGACTTTGTCTTCTAATTACCTATCTACCTATATATTTTCTTTCATTTCTGAGGTGATGTGTGTCCTTGGAGGGCTGTAAAATGATTTCAAAGACTATAAAGCAGCAGTGGGTTCGCTGCCACCAAACTAGTCCCCAGCTAAAATGCAGACGTTTGGACTGGCTAGGCTCCATAGAAAACAATGGCTTCTGTCCTGTTTTCATGGCAATCTGACAGCAGCTCTGACGGACGTGTGCTGTCACTGCAGGGCAGTGGGTACAGCATTCTGGATATGGCCCTTCTTTTCCTAAGCTCAGCACTAGTAATCCCCAAAATGGAAGACGATATGGTCCCAGAAATGGGTGCTGGCTCCCTCACCCAAAACATCTGTTGGATAATAGAAAGACTGGGCTGGGATGCAGTTGTCACCTGGCCACAGGGGACACTGGCCCTGGCCACTAGCCAGTAGAGNAATGACATTTCACCGCGATTAATGCATTCCCACAGCAAATTATTTCCTTACGAAAATTAATTTTTGATGAAACTTGTACACCAACTTCAACACACATAAATTTCCCTCCAAGCTCATCATGTTGTATAATCATAAACACAAAAAATCCCAAGAAATCTACAGTTACTTGATGGCAAATGTACAAAACCACAGCATTATGGAGAAGGCACAAAAGACAGGTCAGCTACCAGGATGCAGGAATTAACTTTTTTATCAAATAACTCGTATTTGTTGCTCTTTTCAGAAGTTATTTTAAACAAGCCTGTAGCATTTTAAGGTATAATATACAATATATTGAGAACAATGGAAATTACTGTGTAGGCATAGAAAGACTCATAACTACTCTCAGGACTGCATATTTATTAATTTATTATTAATTTATTAATTTTCTATTAATATCTCACTCCTTCAAAGGGAATAAGCGAATTTTAGCCATTCTTGATTATAAATAAAATCTCAGAAAACAAGTTGTTATGTTATTTTTATGGTACAATTAACAACTTTGCATATTTGTGCATTTTGTCAGTTGTTACAATCTGCACTTTTAGTCCCAAATAAGTTAGTCTTAATTAATTGAAGGCTTCGTAAATACATACCCCAACTATCTGGCAAAGCTTTCGATAAAATTACATGCAGCCAATATATGCTTTCTAGCTCTCCTCCTTCTGCTCTGCTCCCCAAACAAATCTGTGTCTCAGTTTTCCAGGCAGAGTATCAACAACACAAGTTCCCCCCGTGGCTTCTGAGTCCCCGCTCCAGGGGCTCCAAGTAGGGAACACAATCCAGAGAAGCCACTTCATCCTCACCCCCGCGTAACACTGCATGGGGTCTGCTTTGGTCAGGCCATACTGTCTGGGTGAAGAACTGTGTAACTGGGACTTAAAGTCATTGTCCCCAGAGGAATTAACACACTTCATCTTCAGGCTCCACTGTTCAAACCATAAAAGTTTAAGGGAGCTTTAGAGAAAATTAGATCTTCGTTAGACAGAGCTGAGGCAGACCCTAGGAAGGACTTTTATACTGTCAGGCACAAGTGAAGCTGGAAGGAAGGAGGAAGGGTACTGTAGCCTTATATAAAAATACCAACAGTTTATTTTAACATTGTTTTTTACTGAGTAAAGTAAAAACATGTGGTACTTATTTGTCTGTAGACTTAATCAAATACAAGGTTTCATTTCATTTGCAGCAGATTTATTCAGTTTAATTCAGTGTGAATTAAATGTAAAATTACATAGATTTCATAGCAAATTGACCTATTATCCTTGCACCAGTTTTCTTGACAGTTCTGCCTAAGAGTTTTCTGACTGCTGTAATGCAAAATATCCTGCTTCACTCTTGCAGAGTGTCCTTTTTGGCATCTTCACTTACATTTAATGGTTTTCTTTGTGTTTATGTAAAGAAAAGGACAATAAGTGGAGTTCATTTTTTTAAAAATCAGATTCTGTTCAATTTTGTAAATATATTTACAAATGTATCTAAAAATCAATCTAAACTCAGTCCTGACATACTTCAGGAAACAACTTTCTAAAATCCCACATTACCAAAACCATTACACAACTGCAGACAATTTCTCGGGGTTAACCATGGGGAAAAGCAAATCCACATTTCTCTAAGAATTTAAGTAGAACATTTTCATCTCTGCCAAAAGCATCCTATTTGATATGTAAAACATTTTCATCTATAAACTTGTATATAGAGTGCTGTGAAGTTTAAGATGTAACTGCAGATGGAATACTTTGTTAGATACCGTCTGCCATACGATCTACCAGTGGCTGGTTACAGCATCATGGGTATCTTACAGGTCTCCTTTAACTGCAAATATCAAAGGGGTAACATCTTAATAATTGTGTACTTTCATTTTGTTATATGTTCTACTAAAAGATAACTGTATGTCTACATAAATATATAAAGTTAATATAAAATACCTACAGATCTGCATTAATTTCAAAATATTTATCCACAATCTCTTTGTTATAGAGTTCAGCAGTTACCTTTCCATAGATTTTGAGTACAAGACAGATGGCATTTCACAGTAGAAAGCAGATGAGATATCACATAGACAAATTTGTAACATATGGTAAATACAAGTCTATTCCTGACTGTGGTAGATCATAGCAACATTTTCCCCAAATACTTGTGTTGTTTTGTAGTAGTGCAGTATTTCAAAGCTTTATTCATGTAGTGATTATCAGTGTCTTGATTGTAGAAATAAATGTCCTGAAACAAAACTGGTTTATGATAATCTCAAACATTTAGCTTGTTTCGTGGTATTTTTTGTCTGAAATGGGCTAAACTTCACAGACTGAACTGGAATAACAGCACATAATGTGGCAGACCACATTTAAACTGCTTTCTAGCAACAAGTGTCTGAAAAGACACCCGTCAGCATGCAAAATTTGCAATGTGGAGAACTAATGCTTCCAAAAATAAGGATACAAAGATGCTGACTACTCAACACAGTAAATTAACACCTTCTATCTGACAGAGCAGGTTTAAAATAAGGTCACATCAGTCTCATATAAGATGTTAACTTACTTCAAAAATAGTTTGCACATATATGACTCGTTGTACACAAAGCTTATTTTTTTGACTTCTACTAATGTGGTGAGAGGGCTTTAAACTAG
>VZTQ01001914.1:0-11166 GCA_013400755.1 Pelecanoides urinatrix | reverse complement strand
TCCCCGGCGGCCGGGCCCGGCGGGAGCGCCCCCCGGCCCTCCGCGGGGCTGCGGCCCGGCGCCGGGGCAGGCTGCCGGGGGCGCGGAAGCGGCCGCCGTCCCGGTGACTGCGTTCTCCGCTCCCGCAGGGCCAGCCCCCTTCGGAGGGCAGCGGTTGGAACCGGACGGGGAGAGGCGGCGGTTTCTGAGTGCGGAGCGGGGAGCGGGGTCCCGCGGCTGGGAGAGGCCCACCCGAGGGACGGTCAGCGGGGGAGGAGAAGCGTCCCCTGCCCTGCCCGGGTTCCGCCTGGGTTGTGCGAAGTTTAAAAGCCCACGAGAGCTGACAAAACGGGTTGCGACATGGTAGGAGTACGTTATTCCGCGCTAACCACGAAAACGTGTCATTAAAACCCGTGGCTCTCAAAGCTTTTCGTGCTTCGGGAGGGCAGGCAGCTTCCCTGTACGTTCCCCTAAACCGCTTCCTCGCAGGGATTTGGTACTCGACCTGTCCTGAGCCAACGTGTGTCAACCACCCCTCTGAGGAGATCTAACCAGGAACCTCCTCGGATCCCTTTTTTTTTTTTTTTTTATTCAGCCTTGGGGTTCTTTGCCAGGAGTGCTGAATGTCGAACGTTTTTCTAAATCGGCAGCCAGCTAAAAGCTGCTGCAATCCATGTTAGAGCCGTACATGTTAGCCATTTTCTCTGTGTTAGAAACCGGCTACAGGAGATCCAAACTGTTGCTCTGGGACTGTGCACGTGGTAACCACCAAAATGTACTGATTTACAATAGACTTTGCAAAACTAAATATAGAGCAGACATTTGGTTTGAAGCATAAGTGAACATGAGGCACTGTAGAAAGCGTCACTTTATGCTGCAAGAATATCATCTTTTAGATTTTTCCATCTGTGGTTTCAGATTTTCGCAGGAAGTTCAAACATGCTTAATAATCTTAAAATATTATCTGAAGGCTGAAAAGATGCATGAATTTCTGTGAAGAAAAGTGCTAGTCATGTGACAAGCTGCATAAACCAAAATTATCTCGTAAGTTAAAAATAAATGTCTAGCCTCTATTTCTTTGTTTCCTTTCTGGAGTTTTCTCCACGAGCGCTATGTGACAAGCAATTAGGAGAACTTGAAATAAAATCGGTTATTCTTGTTTTCACCATTTGTGTGCCCAGTGCTTTCTTTTAATGGCATCTCCTGTGAGCAGCTTTAATGTACAGTGGACTGACTGCATTCACCGCTACAACGCCTGGAAGCTCAAGACGCGGAGCTCCCGAGCGACAGAGACCTCCGGAGACTTCGAATAGGACTAGACTCAGGATTCTTGCTCATAACGTGTAAAGTTACATTTTACTAGCCAAGTAACGTGTTGCAGCTCTCAAAAGCCTGTCTCCCACCGTAACATCAATCACAGGAGCAATGAGTCAATAAGGCTGTCCAACTGTGGAAAGATAAAACGCAGTTCAGAGGTGCCCCGTGCCTTATGACAAAAAAACACGTTTCCTTCGGAATCTGACGGTTCTGGCGTGCGGTGGAAGTGGTCAGAGGGTGAGCAATTTGCAAGACAAAAATCCCCCAGAAATTACTGATTTCCCCCGTCACCTGCCAAATAAATTATTCATGAGTCAGTATGAGTTTGTGACTGGCAGTAAGCTGTCACGGCCTTGTGGCTTTTATTAAATTAATGTTTTATGGGGCTGCATAGAGGATATTACCTGGAACCCTACCATTTGTTCCCAAGATGCTCTTTTTTTTTTTTTTTCCTCCCCTCATAGTAACTATCTCATTTCTTAGGTTAACCATCTCATTTACATTTCCCTTTCAACAGTCACTGCTCTGCTGTCTGTTTTGAATTTGGTGAGAGTTCCTCACGCTGCTGGCATTACACAGAAGTGTGGGTGCTTCAGAAACCTCCCTGGGAGAAACGCTCCGGGCGTGGGCATTGCTGGGCACGGCCCCCGGGCGCAGTAGCAGGCCTGATGCACAGGGACTGCAGGTGAGAAGGAGGGCAACGACCCGCTCGGGATTTATAGAATGAGTATGTAAATGTGCCGGCAGCGCAGCTAGCGCTCCAGCCACCAAACCGCAACGCCGTGTCTTACAGCGGGTAGCCCTGTGTACCGGGCGGTGAAACCGCGTGCATCCTTCATTCAAGAGGGGTTACTGAAGAAAAGTTGAAAGGAGAAACGCATCGTTTTGTGTTTCTCTCTGACAGAAACTGAAGGCTATTGGAAAAGCACGGCTTACTGCAAGCTTCCATAACAGGATCTCTGGTTTACTGCGGGTATAAAGGCTGGCACGCTGCTCAGGAGAGTCCAGACAGCTTGAGTGTCATTGATTGGTGAGAAAAATACACAGTATGGGGGGGCTGATATTTGTTATCCTCGCTGAGCCTCCATCAACATCTCAGTCAACATCTTCCTTGTTCATGCATGATAAAATACTAGAAGAATCCCGCGTCAGTCTTGTCAGCAGAAAGCTGGCAAACTTGATATCTTTAACATCCATCTTCTCCTTGTCACATCTAACAGACAGGTTTCCCATGCTAAATTGCTCGTTGGGACAACAGGACTCCGGCAGAATTATCAAGTATTTTCTCGTTAAATTGGATCACAATGCAGTCCCACCGCTGTGAGACCAAACAAATTATTTCTGTTTTCCCTGCAGCAGAATTTAGAACAGCCTTAGTCTTCAAACAAGTACTATTTCTTATAGAAAGAACGACTTGAGGATTGCAGACTGCTGTCAGCGTTCCCCGTGTGCAGTGTCATAGATTAAGCCCCGAACAAATTTAATGTCGAATATGTACTGGTGTTGCAATATATTTTTTTCCTTTCTATATCATTTCATTTTGCTCTCAGCGCAAATAAAACAGTCAGATGTAGTAGCTCTGTCAGGAAGTTAGAATGGGAGGACTGAAAAGAGCTTTACCAAATGAAGTATGTGAAATAATACAGAAAATTTCATGCAGTTAGAATTCAGTCCTAACCTATACCATATCTGCACATCTTAGTCTACCAGTGATTGAAAGTTTCATCTGCACAAACACCACAGAGTTGATTTTTAACCAAGAAAATGATCTAACAAGGATCATGTGGCTCCCACAGGCCGTTTAGGTGAATCAGACACATAGACTGCTCCAAAAAGGATCTTAAGCCTCTTTCCTCTGCAAGAGGAGCTGGGAAAGTCGCAGTCAAAGGCGGCCTGCCAGAGATCTTTCATTTCATCCCATTTCCTGCCATCTTTGGATGGTTTCCTGCGGGCACAGCGCTCTGACCTGACACATCCATGTCAGAATGCCTTCTCCGTGCCGATCCCAACACAAAGCCAAGCCTAAGTGTGATGCAAGCTGGAAATTTCACCAAAGTCCATGGACCAACAGTGATTTATGTCAGCTGAAGATCTGGCTCATGAAGTTCTTAATGTCTTTGAGCTAGCAAGGCTAAAGGGTAAGTAAGCGGTATTTTACAGTCCCCCTGGATGCACAAAACACGGAAGATTAAGGACCGAGCAGCCTGCGCTTTGCCAAAGACCCAACAAAAGCGAGGGCTGATAATCCGTTACGTCTCAGAAACGCTGTGCAGTGCCGACCTCTCCCTCCCTCGGCAGCGCCGTGCGATACAGCAGAGCAGGCTTTCTCAGCCTTTCCAAAACAAGCTGCACTTCAGCTTTCAGAGCAGCAGGGTCAGTCCCAAGCCCGAGGAGCGCTCGGCTCGCCCGGGAGTACGTGTCATGTTATCCAGCTGTTGGAAGTTGGGCTGGAAGCGCATGTGACCGCCGGTGTTTGGAACCAGCTACCCCTGGCAGCTGGGGATCTGTGGCAGCCAGGGTTTGCTCTTTTCTTGTTTCCAAGTGTGTGAATTCCTCTTTCAGCCTGTGGTTTCTGCTGAAGTAGCAGATAAATCACGCCCGTTTTGCCGGAGTGGTTGGGTGAGAGGGAGATAGACACCGAGGTACCAGGCGGTAGCTTGTGGCTACGTACACGTGTTTGGCTTCATTCGCACAAGGGCCCGGGGGCCTCCTTTCCCGCTTCTCGGAACTCATGAGAGGATGCTCGCCTCTTTCCCTTCCTCCTCCGCCGCCACAGCTCTGAGTAAAACTCGACCGGCAGTGCCCAGCCCCAGCGGGACGGGCGTTTGTCACTATGTGCACACCAACGGCGCAAGCGCAGCGCGGGGAGATGTGACCATCCTGACGACTGTTTGTATACAAACCGTCAGAAAAAGACTCGTGGAGCTGAGCGGAGAAATGCTGTAAGACGTTCCTTAAATTGGACCCTCGCGTTGCTCCCTCCAGTGCCCGTGGAGACGCTTGCTTGTATCCCGGGGGCTGGATGGGGTGTCAGTAGCTTGCCAGCGCAGAGAAAAAGATCATGGTGCAGCAACCGGAGGGGACTCTTCTCGGTATCGAGGGACCAAGGCCAGCTTCAGGCCTCTGCCCCGCCACCGGCCGAGTCTCCTGCTGGCTCTGGGTAGCGGTTCCACAGCTGGAGTAGCAACGGCTGCCCCTCGCTCACCGTCCCGTCGGCCTCGCGCGGAGCTCGCTGGCACAAGGACCTCCTTTAGAGCGGTTTCTGGTGCCGCAGTATGCACCGGTGGCCAGGACAGTGGGGAAAACAGAGGAACTGGGGAGAAACCGTCCTCGAGTGCGCTTGGTACATATAAGGCTGGCAGCATTTGGAGAGGACATGTAAAAGAAGCGCCTCCCAAAACTTCTTGAAGTGCCTAATGACAACCGGTGCCTTTCAGACTTTCCCTACCTCTTGGAAATGACAGAATTTTGTTTCATGTCTGTCCACTGTTCCATCCGGGGAAGGAAAGGTGGGTCTGGCAGTCTTTGTCCCGCAGACAGGTAACCCAGACAGACCTCCACACCGCGGGAAGAGACAGCAGCGATGAGCCCGTGCTCCTGCCGCTGCAGGACCCTCGGGTGATGCACATCCTGGCTTTGGACGACAATCTACTCCAGCTCACACGTTCGTCCCGTCTCATAGCTGCACAGCGTTTCTCAGCGTCAGGACACGGCCGGCTCAAAGCTGGCGGACTACGATAGCTGTCATAAGATGTGAGACTACGCTGTGTGTATGTGCTTGGATGAGTGAACAGAGAACAGCTGCTCAGGTGGTGGTTTTCTGGTTTGGGGGTTTCATATTTTGGCTATGACAGATTCACAAGATAGAAAAAGAGTACGTGTACTTCTTCCAAGGATCCTTTTCTTCTGCATGCAGCAAATACAGATAATGAAAGGAAGGTGTTAGCTATTCTAGAGCAGGGAAATCTGTGGTCATTTGAAACAGAACTCTTAAATACACCTTTAAAATAACCCAGCAATAGAAGCAGTTTTCAGATGGAAGGTTGATGCACAGATGAACATAAGTTTACTGCCAAGATTTACTGCAGAGAAAGTAGTAAACAGTACAGTTTACAACACGTATGGGATTATACAACTCCTTTCTTTTTCTTCAGCACTTGCAGATGATTTCCCCACATGTTGTCACTTAAGATCCACCCACTCCCACCTTCTTTTTGGCCCAGACTGGTTAGGAAGACCTTAGGCGAACTGCATTTGTGCCAAACAGAACTCAGCGTATTTCAGAAGTAAGTACTGGAGCGAAAAGTCGACCTGCGACTTCAGTGTAACCTGGCTGTAAGCCTGGACCTGCCCTTGGACACGTGTTAATGCTGCAGCAGAACGATGGTACTTGGAGGTGAGCAATACTTCATTGCTGTGGTGAGGCGACCTCAGCGGGAGGAGAAAGGACCATTGGGCTTAAATAAAGTCAGAGAGTGGGTCGGCGACCGCGCAGGCTGCCTTTTCTATAGACTGCAAAGGGTCGGTAGGTTCTTGTTGCTCATTAAATTCAATTCTGGTCCAGGAGACCTCTGTACAACAACTGTGAGACAGACTGCTTTCTACAAGATGCTCGACGATTGCCAAAATTTTGTCTGGGAAAAATTAAACTTGTGTGTGTGTGTGTGTGCGGCTGCAGTTCTGATTAATTAAATACGCTTTCTGATTAAGGTCCGGATTTGTCCTTCTGCCACATGCTACAAGAGCAGAGTGAAACGGGAGCGCTGAAGGCGTCCTGGTGCCTTCCACAGCTCCAGCGATGCCTGCTGCGGGTACAGCGTGCCGCCTGTCTGCCCCGGAGCCACGGCTGCTGGTAGCGTGGTGGTGGCACCAGCCGGCACTCCGAGACACGCTGAGCTGCCTGCGCCGACAGACAGGGGCGATGCTGATGTGAACCCTTGAGCTCTTCCAGCTTAAAACAGAATTTGACTCAAGGCAGCCCACAGGAAAATGTTTTTCTTCTTACCCCATCACAGGATATAAACAACACGTGGAAGTTTCATGCTTTGCCAAAGGAAAGAGAAACCAGAGTGGCTCCAGGAGTTTTAGAATATGCAGCAGTTATTCAGGAGCTGCCTCCTGGAGGATTAGCGGTACAAATCCTTTTTCCCCTTTACAGATGTACTCCCGTGGTCTGTGCTCATTCTGTAAATTAGTGTATAAATGAATAAATAAAAAGGATAGCATTAAATAACACAGGAACTCTCACGTTAGTGCGGTGTTGCATGTATCATGCAGATGGAAAGTATCTCTCTAGACAAATCTGGGAATTATGCAAGCTCAGAATTCCTGAATAACCATTCCTTTCCAGCACCATTAAACAGTTCGCAATACCACCCGAAAATGCACACAATAATACAGGGGGAAAAAAAACCTTTTAACTCCAAAAACTGGGAAACCTAAATATTAGCAATATGTTGGATGAGAGAAGCCATAAATGTGAGAATACAGAGTGATGTCACTAATCTGTGTACATTGGACCGTTAGTTGCCCAGAGGAGCCAGGGATGATAATTGGTTCTCGCTCCTGCTCTCGGCAAAGGTGGAGAAGGCTCCATTATTTTTTGGCGTGATTATCTGTTGGCTGATTCCCTGCACGGAGCGCAGAGCTGTTTGTTTCCACTTTCTCAGAGCTGTTTGTTTCCACTATGCTCCGATGAGCAGAAGGAATGAAAACAAAGAAGGAAGGATGGGCTGTCCCGGTGCAAACCGTCACCGAATAAAAAACAATCCATCTTAGCAAAAAAAAAAAGCACGACGGAAAACGTGGCAGCCCCGCTCTGCCCCGGGAGCCGCTGCTGGCTCGGAGCAGCACTGAGGGATGCCTTGGGCTGGGACCGAGCACAACTCTAGAGTTGTAGTGACCCTTTTTGGTCTTCTCAGGAAACAACGGCCCAGCTAGAGGAGGAATGAAGATGGAGCTCTCTCTGAAGAGCAGTGCGTCCCGTAAAAAGGACAACACGTTTCTCAGTAGTATATGAAGGGGGAAAAAAAGCATAAGCAGGTATGAAGCAGGTCATGATCCTACAGGCACCCCGTTGGCGACAGTTTTATCGCTGACTCTAGGGGGAAAGGATCAAACCCCTTCTAGGGTGCATCCGAACAGAAACGTAACTTCTGCTCTATTTGGGGTTATACTGGTTAAAAAGTGACTAATGTTTACCTACCTAGCCTGACCTCTCTGGGGCTGGAAAGGAGAAAGAGAACATTATGCTGTGAAGTCACCTTTGTCTTCCTCGGCCTAGGAGAGAAAGAGAAAAGAACAATTGGGAGGATAAATGATAAAACAACTGCTTATGCCGCTGTTTGGGGGAATTATGTAAATATTTATGCAAAGACAGCTCTGCAGGGCCAGCGAGCTGCAGCAGGACTCCCCCCGACAGCGTCCACGAGCCGCTGTTGGATCAACAGCCTGAAAAGCAGATGTGCCAGTTTCCTGTATTTGATGATGATGGGTCCTAATTACGCCAGAGCTGTGGCAATGTCCTCTCTTATGTATGACTCTTAATTTTGTTTCATGAAGTCATCTGTGCAACGTTCTTCCGGCATGTAATCACGGTCGAGCGACAGTCACGAAGAGCTTTGTGCTTCGCAAGAGCAGCAGGCAGCGCCTGAAACCCGTGAGCCGCATTGGCACCGGGGGGGTCCCGGGTATCTCCTTAAAAGTAGGGTTCAGCGGAGTGTGAGCTTTTGCCAGACCTATAGCCAGGGACACACCGCACTGGCAGCCGGTGACCTGCAGCTCCGTGTTGGAATACAGCGTGCCGAAACGCCTTGCCCGTGCTCTGACCAAACATAACTCGTTTACGGTCCGAGCAAAAGCCCACCGGGATTCGGGTCTGCTCCTTGGCTTTCTTTGCCCCTTGCAGGTTCTGCTGAGCGGGGAGGCACCTCTGGGGCGGCAGTTCGGCAGGGACGGGGGCTCGGAGGGACTGACACTCAGAGAGGCTGTTACCGTGGGAGGGGGGATCTTCCGCTGTGTTTTTTGACCAAGGGAAATTTCCTTGGCAGCATTGTTGCTGATGCTTTTTTCAACAACTTTTCATGGTTCCCCTGTCCTTCTTGGAGGGCGGTCTCATTCCTTGCCATGGTTTTTGCCAGTTTATTTGGATTTTTTTCTTTCTCCTTTTTCCCTCTTTTTTTTTCCGGCCATAATTTGAGGGGTTCCCCCATTTTGGAGTTTGCCAGTGGAGCATTTATTTATCTTATTTATTTAGATAGGGGCTTTTCTAAGTTTCGGAGAGGCTTTTGGGGTGGGTGGGGTTTTTTGCAGCTTTTTTGTTGCGTGACGTTTTGAGGAAGTGCCTTGGTTTTTTGGCATTACTTTTTTTTTTTTCTATTTTCTCTTCCTTTCCTCCCCCAGCAGCTCTTTGTGGGATTCAGTCATTTTATCTTTCTGTGCAGGTTCTGCTTTCCGTAGGTGGGGGTCACAGCTCTGGGCTGCTTCTGGGGCCACCTGCAGCCAACAGCAGCTGTTTGGTGTTCCCTGATTGTGGCCCTGGGATTATAAAAGCTGAACGCTGAGGGGTTATTCTCTCTTGCTGGGTATCACCTGGGGGTTGTGCTGCTGCTGCTGCTGAGAGGGGGCCATGCTCTTGGAGCTCTGCACAGGGAGAGTTTGGAGGTTTGCAGAGCAGGGAGAGGTATAAAGACTGTTTCCAGAAGATGAGGGCTGTGCAGTGGGGCTGTACGGGGGGCCAGTGGCCACTGGCACCGGGCTGCTGCTGCTGGAGGGGCCGTGGCTGCCCCCAGTGCTGGCTCGGGGGGGCTGTGGTCCGGTCTGCGGGACACCCGTGGGGGAAAGAGCTGGTGGGGATGGGGCTGCGCAGCACCAGGAGGGTCAGATGGGGAGATGCCAGACCTTCTGTGGAGGTTTTGCGGAGACCTGCCTGCAGGTAAGAGCCAGGGCATGTGGCAGGAGGGATGGCGGGAGGTGGTGCTGCTGTGTGAGGTGCACGGAGGGTCCTGCGTGGGGCGGGTGGGCAGCTTGTGCTGCTGGCAGCTGGGAAGGGCTCCTGCTCTGCTTTCGGGTCTTGGTGGCCACTGCCCTGATAGCAAGGGAGGAAAGAAGCACTGCAGAGGGAGGCTTGGGTGCTGAGCACACAGGGCAGGGCGATGTGGGCTAGAGAGTCCTTGGGAGGAATGAAGCCACTGGGATGCTCGCTTTAAAGCTGATGAGCGGGTCCTCGTGGCAGGAGCAGAGCCTCCACATGTCCCTGTTGATCCAGGATGCCCTGTGGGCACCTGAGGGGTGGAGGGGGTCCTGCAGTGGACGGGTTTGGGCTCTCCAGGAGAGGGATGGGGAGGAAGGGGAGAGGGATTGCCCTCCACGCGCAGGAGCGGTGGCGAGGTGCGGAGCTGCTCGGGGGACGGTGTGACCGGCTGGCCGTGTGCCCCAGGTTGGGACGGGAGGGCAGCACTGTGCTGGGCAGTGGCAGCAGGATACGGGGAAACCTTGTCACCACAAAGCCAGCTGAGCACTGGGACAGGGCAACGCGGAGAGGTGCGATCTGCACCCTTCAAGAGTTTTAAGGCCTGACTAATCCAAGCTTTGGTCTGGACTTGGTGTTTACAATGCTTTGAGCAGGAGGTTGGACCATCTGAGGTACTTTCCAACCTGATTGACTGGGGGATTTTCCTCCTTTGCCTTAAAGATACGATGTGCTTTGGATGTGCAGATCTTAAACTTGGTTGCGGTACTGTCTTCTGCTGCTTTGCGTAATTTCAGGTTACTGAAAACTTTTCAATCCAAATGCAAACTCTAGTCAAACCTTCTAGAGGATGTGCTTGGTGAAAACCCAAATTTACAGAGTAGGTTGGTATTTCTAGCACAGTCAGTCGTCTTGTTCTCTCTGCTGTCAGAGACTGCTGGGCAGGAAGAGGGCTTGTGGGAGTGTTTGCCAGCTGAGTCACGGCCGTGCCAGCTTATTTACCAGCTGAGCCATGCTGGTAACTCCAGCATACGTCAGTCTTAATTGCTGTATTCGTGTGTGCAGTTCCCCCCACTGCCTGGATGATAAGCAGGTTTTTTGTGCATCAGTGTGACTGTACAGGGCCTTCAGACAGGAGTGAGATAGTTGTGATGTATCTTAACTGACGGGTATTTCAATTTGCTTAACTGTGGATTACCCTTTCCTCAATTTCTCAACACTTCAAAAGAAGTTAAACTTGTAATATATAGTGAGCAGTACTAATGTCCTGTTTTCTGTAATTCAAGGCATTATCCTTTTTTTCTTCCTATGCTTGGGCAGCTATGGTAGAGGTGGAGCAGTGCTGTCTGGGATTCCACATTTCATTTCAAGCAGTGGTGTTGGCAGAGCAGTAAATAGAATTATCTACCACGAACAGGAAGGGTAGTGTCTCCTCACCCAGAGAGGAGTAGATGAAGCAGCTTTGTAAGGATTTCATGGGTTTGGTGCCTTGGAGATCACAACTTGTTAAGCAAGGCTTGTGCTGAATGCACCTCTGTGGATCAACTTATCAGTATGTAGAAGGTGCCATACTTAGTGTTGTGCTTTAACCCCAGCTGGCAGCTCAGCCCCACCCAGCTGCTCGCTCACTCCCACCCATGGGATGGGGGAGAGAATCAGAAGAGTAGAAGTGAGAAAACTCGTGGGTTGAGATAAAGACAGTTTAATAGGCAAAGCAGAAGCTGTGCATGCCAGCAAAGCNGTGCATGCCAGCAAAGCAAAACAAGGAATTCACTCCTTCCCATCGGCAGGCCGGTATTCAGCCATCCCCAGGACAGCAGGGCTCCATCATGTGTAAACAGGGACTTGGGAAGACAAACGCCATCACTCCCAATGTTCCCCCCCTTCCTTTTTCCCCCAGC
>VZTQ01001906.1:8194-49703 GCA_013400755.1 Pelecanoides urinatrix | reverse complement strand
CCCATCCCACCAGGGGGGAGAGAATGAGCGCCTGTGTGGGGCTTAGTTGCCAGCTGGGGTTAAACCACGACAACTGGGTAAGAAACACTAATTTTGGCAATATTATGTGTGGACACAAAAAATATTTTCCCTTGCTGTAATTACTGAGCTGTTATTTGGGGTTTTTTTTGTTGTTGTTGGGGGGAGGGGGTTGTCACAATGATCTAAATGACTGAGAAAGTAGTCTACTTAGAGTTGCTACAAAAATTTTTACAGTGGGCTGAGAATGGATAGCATATTAACTGAATAGCAAGAATAAGAAAAGACTTCATAATTTCTACAAATTCTTATAGTTTCACTTACATTAGCTTTGCCAGAGAAAAAATAAGAGGCACATAACTCGTGAAATAATTGAGAATTCACTCTATGGAAATAGAATTTGTGTAGAGTATGTGGAAGTTTATATAATTTGAATAGTAATAGCAGAAATAAAGCTATCAGAATAAATATAAAATATACATTTATCAATATACAATGTAGCATATACCACAAGCAGTGATAGGAACACGTAATAAATTTTATATAAATTCCAAATTATATCTCTATAAGCCTCTAGTCCATGAAATTACTGTAACAGAAATAGAGAAGTAGAGAGTAGATAATTTACAGTGGAAAGATAAATCAGCACATTTAAATTGATATTGCTGAAAAATACAGCATTATTGACAGATAATTATAAATGTTACTAAAACTACAACTGGAAGGAAAATTGTGAAATTATTTCTGCAGGATTTATGTTAGGAATAAACAGCTGTAAAGTGGATCAGATCATAAAACTTGGAGGATGTCACACCCCAGGAGAGAACACCACAAATGCATATTGAAAAGATTAGAAAATATTAAAATAAAAGGATGTGATTTCTGACACCTTTTCAATGCTTGAGGTGGTCCTTCAAAGTCATTGCACTCTTTTTCCTTTGACATCTATTTTCAGCTACAGTTATGTCCTGATAGAATCCAAGCCTTTTTCTTCATTACCTTTCTTCTGGAGTCTGAAGGGATTGTTGAGGCATAAGAATAGTTCATTATGTTTAATTCAGGAGCATACAGCATTCAGTCTAGCTTATGTAGTTATTTATATAGTTCCTTGTTTAGATTTTGTGAACTTCAGTGAAGCCTTGGTAACTCAGATCCTTACACTTTTATTTTTTCCTTCTGGCATTTCTGATTCTGGGGGAAGGAAGCAGAACGCATACGTTTCATACTGCCAGAGCTTTTAACAACTACACTAAGAACATATGCGCCATGCTTTTCTTGCAACAGAATTACATTGGTCCAGAGCCCTTAAAGCATCTCCTTCCTCCCCTCTCTCTCTTCCCAGCAGGAAATATTTCCTATATTTTCTTTGTCCTAACACTTATTTTCATTATTCCTCAAGTTCAACAACTTCAAAAATCTTAGAGCCACATCCTGGTATATAGCCTCTATGTTCTACTGACCATGAAGTGGACATTCATACTCTTGTTTGCAACTTAAGCTACGTAGTGGAATTGGGATTAACTGCCTTTACGCAGTGTGAATTCCGCCTAAAACTACACCGCGGGGTATTCTTTTGCCACATGGAAAAACAAAGATATGGACTTATGGCCAATTTGAACGGAAAAAAAATAACTTCAATGCAGTGTTTAGAAAAGAATAAATTGCTTACTCTTTGAAAAGAGTAAACTTTTTGAGTCGGATGCACAGAGATAAATCTTCAGTAGTGTGTTGGCTTCCTATACCAAACTTAATATGAAGGAGTTTCCAATTTTCTTAAGATAAATGCCTTGTCATTCACTTTTTCATCTTATAATGCCACTTCACATTCTAAAAATAAAAGATAACGACAAACCCAAGATTGATCTATGTTTTAAATGTATCTTAGAAATGTGTACCAATCTGACTTTTTAGATGTTCTAATGATAAAACTTCCTGGGCAACACTGCAGCTTGTAAGATCAAATCACATCAAATGCCAGATGATTTCTGTCTCAAGACAGAGAAATATAAAGTGATAGAGATGGGGAAAAACAATCCTAGCTTCACATATAAAATGGTGGGCTGATCATAACTATGCAGGAGTTGGACATTAATTTATGAAACATCCGTGCAAAACTTCAGCTTTATGCTTTATAGAGGCCAAAAAAGAAAATGTTAGGAATTATTTGAAAAGCAATATGAAATAAAACAAGTGGATCGTTCTAATCCCTTTATCTCAGAAAAGATGTATTGGAACTAGAAAAGATTCAGAGAAGGGTAATAAAGATGACCAAAGCATAGAACAGCTTCTTTATAAGGAACAACTGAATAAGGTAGGATTTTTCAGTCTGGAAAAAAAAGACAGTTTAGTAAGGGTTATGACAGAGGTTGCAAAATCACTAGCAGCATAAATTCAGCAGGACTTCTAACAAAAGAGCCACAGCCAGGAGGAGCCAAGTTCAAAGCGAGCAAAATTCTTCAGAGAGCATTTAAGTTTTCTGTGAATCTCCTCATTACAGGGTGTTGTCAATGCAAAAACTTGACTAGTAGTGTAAAGGAAATCTATTGAGGGTTACTAAACAGAAAAAGCAAAGGAATTCCCTTACCGGAAAGTAATCAGTGACTAGGAAAGTACGTGGGGGCAGTCTCATATGTGATTGCTATGTTCTTACTAATCCCTGGGCATTGATGGTTCAGGTTCTTTGAACAAATAACGAGGAAGCTGTGGAATGCTGGTTATGTTTGTTCTCATGTAAAGGCCAAAGGCCTGTTTCCAAAGGTGCTGCAGGCTTCCAGTCTTGCTGGTTCCAGTGGAAATCCTTCAGTATGTCTTTAAGTCAGTCTGGTGTTATCTTTTTGTTAGTGTTTCTTCAGATGGGATTGCTATGAATACAAAGCAGTTGCAATGTATCGTATTAAAGTAATTTTCCCAGCAGAATGGGGAATTTTTGTAGAAGTGAATTTTTTTTCAGATGAAAATGGGAAGCATGCAGTGATACCTCTGGGCAGTGATACATCTTTGTCTTCCGAAAGCAAAGGAGGGAAAATTAAGAAATATATGAGCTAGTCAATTCAGGGATCCACCAGCTGCTTCAAGCCAGTTATATGTCAATGTTTCATTTGCTCATATAGTAATATAAAGTAATATAAAATCCTTTGCAACCTTTAGAGACAGAATATAACTAAGGATCAAATATGATCTGTAGAACTAGAAATTTGCTTATGTGATTTTGGACTGACAAAAAATTCTTTTTTCAATTTAATTGATTAAAGTAATACCTAAATTCCTGGCCCCCCAATTAATAGAATGTCTAATAATTTATGTATAGTAATGTATTTGTAAAAAAAAGCTCACATTGCATTTATCTCTCTACCCTTTCCACACAATCCATTTTTTTTGTATAGCAGCTGCCAGAATTTGTAGATTACAAATGCAAGGATTTTCACAGGAAAGACATTCATAGAAATGTCCTTGATCTTGTCATAGTAATCATCCTCCCCTGAGCTTAGCATTTTACTGACTATGCTATTACTTTTCATGAATAAAGAAGACAAGTTCTGTAGAAATAGCTATGTTTTCAGCACATCATTAGTGAGTTTCAGGAGAAAAATGTATAATAGCGGTAACACAGAGCACATAAGGAACCCTTAAAAACAGAATTTTATTGAATTAATGAAAAGGCAATGATGTTAAGGAAGTCAAGCAATTAGTACCTCATTCCTTATGCTCCACCTGATAGTATAAATGGCTTCTATTTCTGGATGGAGCAGGAACCCTTATTTTGCTCTCCAAATCATTGTGAATGCAATTTCCAGAAATTTAATACTCATCTTAAAAAGATACATAGGGCTTCTTCAGGGTTAATGCTTAAATAAAATAAAAGTTCAAAGCTTTCTAATTCATACCTAATGGAAGAAACTCTTAAGAAAATCAATAGCACAGAGAAACATAAATAAAGCCAAGAGAATCTCCTTTTGAATGCAAGACAGCTGCAAAGTTTTTTTTTTAGGGCCAGATTCTGCCTTGATTTCCTACCTGTGAAATATAGTTCATTGATCTCACCTTTCAGATAAAACACAAAATACAGTAATCAATCCAGTGCAATATTTATATCTGGAAAACCAAACAAAAGCAATACAAACCTGAATATGAATTTTGCTACTGTAAAACTAGTTATTTCCAACAAGAAAGCAAGACTTAGGTGCTGATGGATGGATATGATTTACTTCTCTCTAACATTTTAGGGAGAAATATGCATTCCCAACCATTTTCATGGTAGCTAATACAATGGGACACATATCTTCAGTGAATTCTCTAGCTTCTAGTATACAAAACCACTTGGTCTAGCTAGCACAGCCATAATTCTGCCATAATAGCGCTGTAACTGATCAAGTCCTCAATTTCAGGAAAAATTTTTAGTGGCAATGGGCAGAATGCTATTGATTGGCTGGACAAGAAGAAAGCCAAAAAGGGAAAAACAGAAAACCTGTAGAATCTGTTCTGCTTGTTTAGTAGAGTAACAGACTCAGCACCTTCATGATTTTCCATTAATCAAACAACCAGTTTTATAAAAAGGGTGAAATGGAAATGTACTTACAGTCTGTAGAACAAGGCTGGAAAATGACTCCTAGAATGTAAATAAGGAAAACAGATAGCATAGCTTTTGGCATGTAAGAATAAAGGACAAAAGGAACCCTCCTGATTTTGGATAGTCAAAAGTTAGGGTATACACAGAATTAATGGCAGATACAGACTCCAAAGGATTCCTAAGGCAAGGTGGCACACCGCAGGCTTTTGTGTTGAAACAGAGGGAACCCTTGATGTGTGCAAGAAATCTAGCTTACAGAGATAACAGAATATGTGATCTCCTAATAAGTAACAGGATATTCTTGATAACATTATATGATATTGAAAGAAAAATAATTGGCTTTGGGAAAGAGCTGCAGTGATTCAGCAAGCTAATTGATGAGTCCCCTCCTCTGAGTACAGTTCTGCTCCCCCACATATTTTCCATTTAAATTATCTCCTACTATATTTGGTGACCTTTGACCATACTCAATAAAATAGCACACAAATTAACTCTGTGCTATTATGAAACATTTTGTTTCCTCTTTCAGACCGAGAGAGTTTCATGGGAAGCAGACCAAATACAGACAGTGGTGGGATTTCCTTTGGAAAACACTGAAGGCCATCATCTGACATGTGGGAAAGAGCAACAGCTCTAAGAGATGATGAGAGAGAGGCAGAAGTGTCTACAGAAAAAAAAGTTTATTCTGCTTTTTTACCAGCTGCTTCTAATAAACCTTCCCTTTTTTGCTTTGTTGTTCACAGAACCTATTCTGGAAATGATTAGGGGGCATAGTGGGTGAGTCAGTTACTGAGGAACAGCAGTTAGAACAATGGATGGAAAATGTAAATTTTGCATTGCAGAAGAGTTGCCTTGTTAGTACTCTTTGTGCGCTAAGAATTAGTGCATTGTGACTAATTCACTATTGATTTTCTAAGGTAGAATTCAAACAATTCATAGAGAACAGGATTTGAGGGCAGGGTATTGGGGGTAAGAAGGGTAAAAACCTAGATTCAGGCAAAGGACTATTCATTGCTTCTCTCCAAGGGAAAGGATTAGGAAGAACTACATACACTGGTGAAGCCCCGTCGTGAATCATTTAGCAGCTGGCATGAAAACCAAGTACAATTTATAGTGTAGTTTGTGATATATTAGCAAATGCAGCATTTAAAAAACCCTGGAACTTGACTAATTGCTGTTATGAAAGGAAGTGGAAATATTGTGGAATAGCTTGAAACACATAAATAGTTTATTTGTACTCCCTAGCTGTTACATTAAGGGAGGAAAATAAACACAAAGATGCGGTGCCTGAAAAACATTGAAAATGTTTACATCATAGAAGTATTTCTTTTTTTTTTTTTTTTAATTCAACTTACAGAGTTATGGAGACATTTCTAAAAGATATTGAAAACACAAAATGGGGTAAAGAGAATATAAGGAAGTTTATACTACCAAAAAAAAAAAATGTTACTCCAAAAAAACCCTCTTTATATTAATAAAAGAAAGCTCCATTTGTAAAAGTCTGTATCAGCTTTAAATTAAATTAATTACATTTGGAATCATAGAATGAAAATAAAGAAGTAGCTTTATAATAAAATCAACACATTTATTTCTAAATATTCTAACACAAGGATCTAGTGTTATTTTCAACAGTTACTGGGAAGCTTAACTTTGAAAGTGCTTATGGGGCAGAAATACCTCTTAAAAATTTTGCAGAAATTTTTCTATCCATTTTTCTTTTTCCTAAACTTTGAGCTTTGACTATCACTTTTACCTAAATGAAAAAATACGTAACTTCTGTTCAACCTCTTGGATAAATGACAAAGTGATTACCATTGGTTGAAGCGGGTCTATGATTAAATGCTTAAAACAAACAAAATCCTCTCTGTACATGAAGCAGCCTTAGATCAACAATGAGATCACTTATCACTATCTCAAACTTGAGAATTCTAACATTTTTTGCTAAAGTGTCTGTGTTTCTGTACCTCATCATGTGGTTCTTATGCCTATGGCCTTTTCAGTCCTTTCACTTGACATAACTCATAATGTTTCCATTATACAATTTAATGGGCTAAGTCCCCAGTTGTACTAGAATAGATTTTGGTGTAGTTGAGGCATGGCACCAGTGAAGATATATGTGTCCTCTTTCTGGTTTTTTTGTGCAACTCTGATTTCCACCAGTTTTTAAAGGTTCATTGTTGTCCATTAGTTTGGAGGGCATCAGCCTGAGCACAGCAATTTTTCACATCTCTCCCTCATGTAAGAGTACTCCCCCAAGGTTATAGGCAGTTCTTCTGAAGAAAAATTAAAACCAGCAAACTGCTGAGAAGTCAGCTCAATCAACAACTTCAGGATTACAGAGAGAAAGCAGTGTAACATTTGTGTGTGGGTCAGATGACATAAACAGCTGAAGCCTGTTTTTGCATTTTATTTAAAGTAATGACATTCTGTCAACTGCTTAATGTTGTATAAGGTATGAGGATGATGTATTACAGGGATTCTCAAACTGGGCATGCTTTTTGCTGCCATCATTAGCAATGACAGCACTACACCAGCAATCACACGAGTTCCTGCTTCTTTACTGGGCCCCAGCCATGCACAGCAGAAGGCAAGCCCCATCTTTCTCTCACATGATGTTAACAAGTCTAGGTTCCTTGTTGTGGTCTCTACATTCAGACGAGGACTATAAAAGGCTCCTTGTGGTCCTGAAATTTTAGAACCTACAAGTGTACCTCAACCCCAATCTGCAATGCATACTGCTAAGTCCAGCCAGGTAAGGTCTTCTTCACAAACAACAAGTGCTGCCAAACTGCATGAACTTTAGAACAAATGAAAAGTACGCAGTGTTGTTTGTTTTCGCTGTAGGCACACATTTACAGCAGCCAGGAACAGGTTCCTGCCACTGCCTCTCCATGCAGGGCTACAAGTTGGCTAAGCGCCAGCTCGTGACTCTGTAGTTTACTATGTTGCAGCAATTTTTGTATCACACACTGGGAACTCCTAGTCTAGAACAGAAAACTTAAGCTAAAGGTTAGTTGAACAGAATTTAGATGATCCATAAGAAAGAACTAATTTACTGCAGAAGCTTATATTACTGCCTATTTAGCTTTATTTTTAGGTGTTTAAAACATTGGATGGAAGAAGGAATCATATGATTATTTCTTCCACATGTGTGAAAAGAACAAAGATCTTAACAAACTGGAAGAGCTGTTAAGTTGTTAAGGGAAATCTGACCTGTAATACTTAAAACCCAAAAGTTATGCCTGTGGGGTTTTTTAGTGCAAGTTCTTAATTTACTAGTATCTAGTAATTAAATATTTTAACATGTCATGGAGGAGTAAGTTCATCAGAAAAACACAGCATAAATGAAATTGTGTAAGCTTCTGGAAATAGCTGCTGAAATCTAAGTGCAAACCAATGAATATTAAAATGAAAGTTGAAATTTCAAAGGGTTGAAATATCTTGTCAACTTTATGATAAAGTACTTTTTTAAAACAAAAAGCTTTGGAAAGTTCAGAGGCATGGTATCTGGCAAGCTCTGTTATTTTGCTCTGTGTGCAGGAATTTTCAAAGGATTCCATGAAGGCAATAATACTCAGTCTAGGATTAAACACCGGAAGTACTTTTTCCTTCACTTGGAACAGCTTTTAGGCATGTACATTGCAAGGTACATCACATTATAAAGTTGAAGCCACAGCATTCCTTTCGTGTTTTATGTACTTGACATATAGCATGGTATGTCTGTGTTGTTCTTAATGATTACGAGCAGAAACACATTTTACATGTAGCAATTACCCACTTTCTTCACCACTGCAGCCTAACTGACTGTAATTCTAATGACCCCAAACAGATGCACTTTTTGTTTAAAATTCTGAGATGTGGAAGACATCTTTCCCTTTTGCCTTATGTTCTTCACCTAAATCCTATAATTACAGGTTATTAAGTAATGTGTTGATTGAACTAAAGGCCAATGAATTGCATTTTTTTTCAAAGTCAGGAATCATAACTGGAAAAATACCCTACAGCTTTTACATAAAAAAAAGTGCCCACTTGCTGCTAGGTTACAACAGTCTGTTTAGAAAAGGTCAGGAAAGGCAATATGAGTATAGTGAGAATGTGTCCATTTCTGATTAAAGTTGACAGAAAATTTGAGGACAGAATCTACAAAACAGATCAGAGTAACACAAGACTTGTTTTTGTCCCTGCTTAGTTGCTTGTAAGAGTAGAACACTTAAGTGTCTGACAGGATCCTGCAATACCAATTGAACTAAGTATATGCTCACTCCTCTTCGATGAAACTATCTTTTACAGATGGGAAACTGTTAATGCAAAACAGCACAAAGCTCTCTGCATCGTGCCAAGACTGCATCCTGTATGATGCTAGAGACCAGGTGAATTGCCGGAAGAAAGTTAGATGTTCTGAAGGTGAATCTGCACTCCATGTGGTAAATGAGGAGTTACACATTTCTGCAAATGACTGACAATGATGTTACTGAGGTCTGCCTCATATACCAGCACACCACAAAATACTTAGCATGAATACAGGACAACTATCAATGAGTTTAAGTTACAAGATCACAGTTAAACATCAGCAAAATCTTTCTTAATGGGATTAACAAGCACAGATTGCCTTTGGAGGTTTTTTGGCAAAGGTAATTAAATGTCTACTGAGACTAGGAAATATACAGTTGGGGAAAAGAAGACTGAGCAAATGACTTCTTAAAGCTATGTTGTTTTTAGTTCTTTGTTCTTGTTCTGCAAGGATTTCTAGAAGGTTCTGGAAAGATGCAAACTTTCCCTAAAAAATGATTTGTGCAAGCAATACTCAAAACCTGTCAGAAGCTCCAACATTTATCCTTTGCATCCTCTCTCCTCCATATTTATTATGACTGTGAAACAATCTGTTAATAAACTTTTAAAGCTATTAAGTTTTCAAATGAAAAAAAAATCCTTTTACTTAAAGCCTTAGACCCCCAGTGGCCTAAATGCTACTCTCCCCTGATCGGAGAAAAAGAAAAGGGCCTAAAGATCTTTTATTTTGCACAAGTGTTAGCACAAAGCCTATTATGCAGCATTTATAAGTCTATTTTTTAACATTTACATGGTAGTTCTCACAGCCAGCAAGCGAGAGTGGGGTTCCAATTTCCCCATTTCCTGCACGGATACAGAGGGAACGCCTGAGGCCTGAGTGAAGCTAGCAGTGTGTAACCTCACCCATTTGTAACTGCAGTGCCGAACAAGCCGTCTTACCCTATGAAACCTGGGCAATAGCATTTTTGAGAAACTGCGAGATGTCAGCAGTCCGACGGCAAAGGATATTGTTGTTTGGGGACTGGTGCCCAGCAGAGGATTAGAGAGAGCTGTATTACCAGGCGCGCTGCGGCTGTGGTCTGCAACTGACTCAGCCCCGCCCGGACACAGGGCAATCAATCCCTGGAAGCCAGCCCTTCCCATTTTAAGCAGCTACCTTTGCCCCTGCTAAGGAGAGTACCACAGCGCACCAGTTTACCGAGGCTTAAGCCGAGGGAAGCGAGCAGCTGAGGCGGAGGGGTTCGCCGGGCGCAGCCCGCCGCCCCCCCCCCCTTTTGAACCGGATCTCTTAAGTTTTGAGGGGAAGCAGTGGGGCTAACGCGGCCGGGGACCAGCAGTCAGACGCCTCCCAGTGCCCAAAGCACATCCAAGCGCTGTCCCCCAGCCGGACCCCTTCGGACGCTGCCGCCCGCCCCCGCCCAGCGCGGGGTAACCGTTACCTGCCCCTCAGCCCTGAGGGAGAACCGAGCGGCAACGCGAGCCACCGCCCGCGCCGCGGCTCACCCCAGCGCTGCCACGCCCAGCCCCTCCCTCATTGGCTACCTCCTCTGCTCACCAGAGAGCCCCGCCCCCCCGAGACCTGGCGTTCGCTTCTCGTCTCCCGAGTGGCCGGCGGGCCCTGTCAATCTCTCGCGCGAGGGGCGAGAGGCGCCGATCGCCCTTGGCGGAATGCTCCCGCTCTCCTCTCTCCGAGAGGCCCCGCCCACGCCCCCCCTCCGCCTCTGGGCGGAGACGCAGCCCGCCCGCCCGGGGCTCCTGCCGTGGTGGGAAGGGGCGGTCGCTGAGGGACGCTGACGCTTCTCCTCTGCCCTAGAGCACCTCTCCGGCTGCGCGCCCTTGGCTGGCCCCATCTTGCAGCTCCCGCAGCAGCGCAGAATCGGGGAGCAGTGCCCAGAAGCGAAGGGCCGGCCGGACACCGAGCTTCCCTCCCTTCAGCCCTTCCGCAGCGGCCTTTCGGAGAGGCGTCGATTGTGGCGCCCACAGCACTCCCTTCGGCCGAGGCCTTTAGCGGTCTCCCTCCCCCTTCCTCTGGTAGCCGCGGGGTGGGCGGGGGCCAGAGCCCCCTACGTGCGGGCGCGCGCGCGCGGCGGCGGTTGCAGGTGGCGGTTGGAGGGGCTCGTGCCACGGGCCCGCGGGCAGGGACGGCAGGGCAGGGAGGGACGTCGTCCGCCCTGGAGCTGTTGCGGGTCCGCGCTGCGCTCCTTTCTCCAGGTGGGGAGCGGGAGGGCAGCGGGGGGCTGCGCGCCCCTCCGCGGGGCGCGACGGGCGGGAGTTAACGCCTCGTAGTGCGGGCCGTGGCGGTGGCGGCAGCGCGGGGTGAGGGGACACGACCCACGGCTGGCGGTGGAAGAGGGCCCCTCGCTTTCCTGTATCTTCTCTCCGGGGTGGCAAAGGCTGTCGCTGTGAGACCTCCGACTGCCCTCTCCTTCTGACGAGGCGTTGCTGCCGGCGTGTTTGGTTTCCTGACTAATCGCCGATTTCGGTGGTGCTGGCGGTGATTAGTCCGACCGAGCGTTGAACTGTTTATGTAGGAACAAGTGAGTAAATTCGTTTTCCTGTTCTGTATAAGCAGGTTGCTGGAGTGCGTTTGTACTGGCTTGATTAGCAGATTACAGGCAAACTGAGCTGCCAGGGCTTTTTTTTCTAAAAGAAAAAGTTATTTACAAACACACTGTGAGTATAGTGGTTTTAAGTTTGATTCATTTCGTTAGCTGAAGGCAATATATCACTTTTAAGAGTGGTATTTCAGGTGATTTGCTGTGAAACTTTTAGAGAGTTTATTTTCAGGCTTCCCTGTTGACTTTGCTGGTAAACCCTTAATGGGTATTAAAGTGACGTGCTATGTGTAAAAGGAATTGGAATATAATCGAATTTTTTTTTCTTAATGTATTTTGTATGTAAGGTCTTTTGTAAGTACATACGTAGTTATAAATATATACCATGCAAAATTATCCTTTATTTTGCATGTTCTTAAGCATGATCATAAGTGAAGCACACTGTTAAGCGTATTAAGTGTTGCTACCTGGGTTATGACTACTTGCAGGGATAAACAATTTATCTGCACTGTAGACTCACATCTTTTCTGAACACTAATAAATAAATGGCTATCAGATACCTTTTATCCTGAGCTGCTTTGGGATGTTAAAATCCAAGATGGGAGTAATGCAATTTTCCTTTTAGAGGGAAAAAGATGAGATAGAGGTTTCTTTGTTAACTATATTTAGGAGATGTCTTCTACTGACCTCAACATCCTTTTGTCAGTTTCTTTTGAATGGAGAAGATTCAACAATTGAAACAGTATTTGCAGTGGAAATAAGTGGTATTTTATTGTGCTGGCTTGAAACAGAGAAATTACCTGGCAAACAGCAGATTCATTTCAGCTAATGAAATGAATCTTTTTGTCTTGCTACTGTACTTTTGAATCAAATAGATGTATTTGCTTATAAAATGTAAACAAATTTCAGAATCTAGAATACCAGTTCTGATACAGTAATACATTGTGTTTTCTGTAGCTTTTTTTCTGCGTGATTAAGATAAAGATATTAAAGGTTAGTTAGGAGATTCAACCTGTTGTTTGGAAGACTTGCAGGCACTGTCTTAATAACCCTTCTGAGGTTGTTCTTCCCTAAAAACAAAAAAAGTCACTGAGCCTGCAAAAGAGTTTTTCCTCATCCCGTTTACTTATGTACAATTAACAAGACTGAATTTACTTCCCGTGGTAATTTTTCACTTTTTAATAGTCTCATAACTAGATTAAATACATTTTTAAAGCTGATGCAGTGTATCAAAAGTTAATGTCCCAACTGCATCCGCAAAGTGTGTCCTATGGAAATAGGATTGTTTATGCTTCAGTAGTGACTATGCTAAGTTGTTCTGTGATTAGAAGTATAAAGTTACATGTATTTGTAACATCTCTACTTTAGTCTTAAAATTGTGTTTTAATAAAATGTTGGGAAGTCTCCTGGTGTTTAAGATGAATTTAGTTTAGTTATGACTTTGAGACAACAATAGATCAAATGTGAGGAACAGGGAAGCGGCAGTGGTTACTTTCAACTTTCTAAAGAACGGGGTACTGATCAGCTGTATTAACTATCTAACTTTTCTTAAAAAGTCATACCAGCTGAACAGTTTTTTCAGTCTGTTGTAAACAAAACATACAGCTAGTTCTTGTTCCTTAGGTTTTTCTTCTGCTCTTAACTGATTGTTCTGGAATGGCATACAAAAAAGTTATGATGCAATTAAACGCACACAGAAACCACAGGAAGAACAAAGTTGAAAAGGAGTTTGGGGTGCTGCTTCTTCACAGTTTAAGGTCACTGATTCAACTGGAAACTAACTGCAAGAGTTTTCAGTCAATCCTATGTACCCCACCCACAGTTGTATGAGCAAAAGAGCGGACACAGTGCTTAAGGGAAGAGTGGGACCATGCTTTTCAGCAGCGGACTATAATTAGATGATCTTAAACTGATCATGATATCTGGGAGTTATTTAGCAATGAAAATGGGATGGTATATTCCCAGGGAGCAACTAATGTACCCTGGAAGAGTAGGCAAAAGCATAGGAGTTATAACATGTTGTTGTTTGCTTTGCTTCTGGGCCTTTAACATTCTTTCAGAAGTGTTTTGAGACTTCTGTATAATTGTTTTCCCTGATCTATTAAAAGGTAAAAAAGTAACGTAACTTTTATCTAATTGTTGTATACTTTCTGGCAATCCTTAATTTGAATTTGTTTTTCTCTCTTTTTTTTTTTTTTTTAAATGCGGGCATTTTAATGCTTCCTCAATGCTGCTGCAGAATCAATGCATTGAAATCAAGCTTGCTGCTGCTGAGGTTATTTTTCTGAGCGTAGTTCTGAGTAGCCTCCTAGACATTGTCATTGGGGTTCTCGGGTTTTGTGGGCCACAGCTGAAATAGTTCAGTGAAGAAAAATATGTGTGTTTAAGCTAAACAGTTGCATAAATAAAAGCAGACTAGTTAGAAAATAGTTAAAGGCTAGGCTGATGATCACAGATAAAGACCATGACTGGAACATCTGTTCCTTCCTGTGACCTTAGATAAGCCACTTACAATTGAATGTCCTCTTTGGCATAGGGAGAATGTAGAAGAGGAGATATTACACACTAGTCTGTGCTGTAGAATTGGTTTGGATTTTGGTTACTTAGAAAGCTTTCTGAAAGCAGTACTTTAAAAGGAAATTCTGAAACTCTTAGTGAGTAGTAAAGTACTCAGCTATGTTCCAAAAATATAGATGAATTTATTTTGATCGGATTTAGCTCATCTGTTACATTTAGTTCTAGTGTTCAATAGATGATATGTTCATTACCTTGAATGAATGAGTAGGAGGATTCTTTCTAAGAAAAGGTGCAGAGAATATTTGTAAATATTAAATATGAAACACTTTCAGAATGTTACAAATGTGTTTACCAGTGCATTCTCCTAGAATGTTTATTGAACTGTTTATTATCCTTCATCTGTTGCATAAAGCATTTTTGTTTTAACACATTTCATGGTAGTTACCCCTAATCCACTCTTCTCTCTCTTCTTTATTCCTTTATCTGGTGTTTTTGAGTATAGCTAAATGTAAAAACTCAGCATACATTTTGGGAAAGCTTTTTAATATAAGATAGATAATACCCACTTTTGGCTGTTCAAAGAAGGGTATTTTATACAAAATAAGTGTACCCTGTAGGTATGGAAAGTTGACAATTTTTTTTGCTCTTTTTGTGTCTAGTATCCTATTGCTGCCTTGTGCAGTGGAGTTAGGAATGGGAGGAGACATTAATAAGTCAGAACTGCCTTTGCAAAAACATTTACTCAGATAACTGTAGGTTATAGAACAACATGACAGACACACAGGTAAGATTTGCATACTTAAAGTAGGTTTAGTGCTTAATCTGACTTCATATAGAACATCACTAATGTAATTACAACAGTGTTTTCCTATGCTTTATAATCTTCCCTGAAGGTTTACTAGCCTGTTTAACTTTTAACATACCAAGACTTTTTTAATCACTGTTTTACTTAACTAAAATCTGTTAGTAATTTAATGTCATTTTCCTAGAAAGGAGTTTTTTTCCACATTACATGGTTGTAATTGCCTGTGTGGGAATTTACACTTTTCATCAACCACAGGTTTAAATTATGTTATTTTCAATTAAGACAGGATGTGGACTATAACAATGAAGGATAATGTCCTCTTCAGTAGTACAAAAATACAGAGATATTTTATGACAAGCAGGGCCTAGATTCCAGTTTAAAGTATGTGGTTTGTCACACTTTCTTGTAGTCTCTATGTTTATTCATCGAGTAATTCTTGAGGTGCCATGCTCTTTTTCAGTAAACCATGTACAATAACAGAAAGTAGATGGAACAGTTTCAAACAGAAGCATAGTTAATAGCGACGTTTGGGTGGCAGTTAGCCTGTGGAGGTCACTGAGAACAAGTGTGCTGTCTCTTAAGAGGTGCACTAAACCTACTGTGAAACAGCAGTCATTGAAATTAAATCATAGGCTGTTGGGAAGGTCATCCTCTCTGTTATCAGGTATTTCTTCCCCTGCCCCATGTGTGGCTGTGCAGTTTTGTATTTTCACTCTTGCTCTGCATCTGTCTCTTGTAGGTTAGTGAGTCTAATGGCTTTATAGCGGTGTTATATAGAGGTGCTTTATAGAGTGCTGAGGCTGGTCTAAAGTAAGCAACTGGAGCAGCAGGTACCTGTGATCAGATGCAGCAGGAGAAGAGAGCCATCATGCTGACCTATTATATTGTCTAATTGCATTTTTCAAAACAAAATTTCAGACTTAGATTGTGTGTATTGTTGTTTTAAAACTGTTCTTTTTGGTTCAGTTTGTCTTTGGGCATGAGGTGCTATTACCTGTTGCTGTTGTTGAGAAGTACAGGCTCCTTGGCAGATTACCTTTGTGATGCTAGAACTTGTAATTTAGTCCAGGGTAGGACATGCCTTTGCAGTGTAGAAGAAAATACTGTTTAAAAATTGTCTTGCTATGTATAGAAAAATCTCTTGGGTACCTTTCTGTATTTAAGGCCCTAAACATTTTCCATTTGAGGTTGTTATATTTGGACTTAAATGAAGCATTTCTATATGTAAAGACATGAAAGACCTTTCATGTTTCAACAGCTTTTTAATGTGATAATACAAAGCAATCTTATAAAGGTATTCAGTGATGCTTTAGAGGAATTCCACTAGCTTAAAATGAAGTACTTAATTAATTTCAGATATTATTGATATTGCTGATGTCAGTTTAAATTAGACAATGTCCATATAAATACAGACATATTAAATTCTCCAATAATCTTGGAAAGATGAAGTAATACTGTAGAGATTGCCGTCAGGGACATTGCTCTAAGGGTCATGGGAGACATGTTTCCCTCTAATATCGACCACTAGTATTTTCTTGATTGTGTTTTGCAAATACTGGCTTCTGGAAACAAAGAAGTTCAGTGTAAAATGTTCTTCCTTTATCTTTTTGTGGAAAATTGCCTGAAACAATTGCTACTCATTCATTTCTTACATTGAGCAACCTGCTCCTGAAATACTGTATCAGGCTATGAAAGTTTTTACTTCTGTTTAACATTTGCTGCCAGTAGGCTGAGCCATCTTTAAATCTGGAGAGATAACAAATGATGAAACTTGAATTTACAGGTAACAGTAAACAGGCAGAGAAGAATTTTACCAACAGACAACAGGAAGACAGAATGGCTAAATTTATTCTTAAGCTTTTGCCAGTCTGCGAGATAAATATCTTTGCCTTCCAGAAATGCTGTTCTAAAGTTTGCTTTTAATTTTCTGACTTTGAGCTCTGTCATGGTNAGCCAAAACCAGCACAAGCTGTAAGTAAAATCTGTTGATTGAACTTGGAATTTTCTTCTGGGGGAAAAAAAAATATTTTTTAAGGAAGTAAGGCATTTGTGATCTACAGTTCTCTCATCTGCTGCCTATACAAATGTGGAACTTGTTGGGTAGTTTTAACCAAGCTTAGATTTTTATGGCTCTGAAGAGATGTTCCTATAAGCTTCATAAAAAACAATTTAGATAGAGTAGATATTTTTTAACTACCCACAGTAAAGGAAAGATGTTATCTGTGGTAGTAGCTTGAGAGCTCTTCAGCTTGCAACTTGTAGTACTGGGCAAGCAACAGTACATCTCTCTTATCACTGAGTGAGAAGTGAAGGTGAGTTTTATTGTGGGAAGAAACTAGGGGTTTTGCAAAAAAGAGAGCTCAAGATGTAACAGAGGGAGGCCTGGGAATACTGTGGAAACATGGAAGATATCCAACAAGCTGAAGTTACTGCAACGAGGCTGTGTGGGCGTTGAACACTAATCTGTAGAGAATGAGTTTAGCTAACGTTGTTGCTTTTGAGGAACAATTTGCTTAGTCTGAATCTATTTTACTCTCCCAAAGTAGTAAGTTAAGAGTTCACTACACAGTGCCTGCATCAAGATACTGACACTTTCTCATTTTAGTGCATGAGAATTTTGTTTTAAATTAAAATTGGTGTAGTTAGTTAATTGCCATCAGACCTTGGCAAAACCAATTTCAGTAGCATACAGGTTATTTTGTTCTCAGAACTTTCCATTTACACCAGATGATTTCATATTTGGTTTTGTATAAAACTTTGGGAGACTTGTTTTTTTCCACTGAGTTTCATAGGAAGTCATTGGTTTAAGTATGTTTTATATTACATGACTAATGATGAATTTAATATCTCAGCTGTGGCTAATGGTTTTTTCTTTAAATTTGTGTTATTATGCATCTTGTGTTCAATATGAAGGTGGCAAGCATGATTCTAATTGGTAGGGTGTCTGAGGCTTTTTATCTGTAACATTTTATTCCATGTTAAACTTATAAAGCAAGAAGGAAACTTTATAGAAGTCTTTTTGAGAATGTAATGCTGTAGTTTCATTTTAATAAAGACATTTGAGGTAGACATTGCAGTGAAAGCCATGCATGTGAGGGGTGAGTTGCAAGTATATCTGATAGTAAAGTACTTGGAATTCATTGCTGAAGAAGGTACCTATCTAATTTATGGAGACTATTAAAACAGCAGAATCATTTGATTGCCAGATCGTTTGTTATACTCAGAAAACCTTGACAGATTCATAGCTGCAGAACTTTCTCTGGAGACATTTTCCTGTACTGCGGTTTATCCTTTCCTTATATGCAGAGTTGGCAGGAACATCTATGGTTAATATCTGTTGTAAGGTTGTGTATTTTCAGTGGCAAAAACATTGTCAAATTAAGTCTGAAGTCTTTCATATTGGTTTCTGCCTCAAACAGAAATAAGAATAGTTTGTATTAAACCACTTGGCTGATTTGAAAAATGAAAATAGAGAAAGATCTACCAATATTGGTGGAGGAAGAAAACAAAACAAAACCAAAGAAAAACTCTTATCCAACTAATCAACTTGCTGATAAGTTCTGGTACTGTGAAATTAAAGCATGTACTAGACTTTTGGTGGGTGGTTTATCAAGCTCTTCATTGTTACTTAGTCAAGTTTTGCTGAGGTCTAAAGCTTTTGGAAACACTATTTATAATAGTCCAACAGAGCTGGCAGTTTGGAAGAAATTGTACAAAAATTAAGTCCTGACTCTGTTCAAGTCTGGGCTGCATGACTGGAACAAAACTTTTCTGGAACCTGCTCTATCATGTTGATGGGAGATTGCTTTGCTGCCGGGCACTGGAATTTAACACAAAGTGACTTTCCAGCTTGTGATTTTTGCATTTTTCTTGTTTCTACCCAGGAAAATGAGGAAACACTTCAACAGTGAGTGGGTGACTAGGGCTGTGACTTGGTCTTTGTCTCAGCTGGGGGATGAAGGAGTATTTCCCACCTCTCAGATCCCAGTGCACGTATCCATACTGGCCATGTATGGAAGAGCATGCTTTGAGCTGCAGTTCAGTACAGTTGTAGCTGGACTAAAGTAGAAGGAGAGCTATAGGGGAAAAAAACACAAGTGATTTAGGAACAGTTAAGAGGGCAAATTTAATTTTGGTAAGGTCAGAATGAGGAAAGACAGAGATATTAAAACGTACTCTCAGTAGTTCTGTTTTGTCAAAGCCTGTGAAACTTAAATACATGCCTGTGGAGGTCTGGCCTCATAAAAAGGAATAATGTTTAATACTACCGGTGGTAGATGACTGTCTTATGGGATCAAATCATGATCTGTCAGGCATGAGGATGTGATATCTTATTTTCTAGGCTTATTTTTCAGGAGTGTAGCACAGTAGTTAACGTCTGATGTGACTGCAGTTGCAAGTTGAAAAATTCCAGAGTTAAAATCATTTAACTTGAATTTAGCTCCCCTCTAAGTTCTTACCGTAGAATATGACTATGTAATTAAATATAAAGGTGAGGAGGAATTGGTCTCAGTGAATTAAATAGACTTTCATTTTGAAAACTGCTGTTCACAATCACTGTGGGATGCTAGAGCACACTATGAACCTTATCTTATCCAAATTCTAACCTGAAAACAGAATTTGTGTCTTTTGGACTCTTAGAAAATGTTTTTTCCCACATAGCACAGGAGTGCTTCACCATCGTGCTTGATTTTGTCTTCAGATATAGTTATGGTGTTAGATGAAATGTAATGCTATTCTTGCTTTGTCTTCTAGCTTTTAGATGTATTCAACTTTACAGTTTCTTCAGCGTAGCTTTCAGCTAATCTATACCTTTCAGTTGTTCTGCTATAACAGTTGAGTGCTGATGGTGCAATGGTGTAGAAAATTGAAGCATCTATTATGTAGCATTAGCTAGCTCAGCATTAGCTTTCTGTCAGCTGTGGACAATATAGCGCATTTAAATGTGTGTGTGTGGTATTGGAAAAGTGAAAAAACAAATTACTGGAATGCTGCTTAACCATCAGTTACGTTTTTTCTGTGCTCTTTAGTAAATAAGCTTTAATATTGTCATTAGATTTATTTATTTATTCCTTGTGTTATACCACTCCTTTCTGAAAACTGACTTTCAACTGCTACTCTAAAATGATGATTATATGATCCTGTAAGAAGGATGGATGCACAAAAATTTTAACTGAGTAAATGCATTCACTTACATGGAATCCTAAAGTGAAGTTGGTGGGGTTTTGTGGTGAAAGCCTAGAATGAAGTGTGATTTGTGGGTTAGGGTCAAACTTTTCTTCTAGGTCAGTGAAAAGATCTAAATGTTTATGCCCTGAACAGAAAATAGCAGTCTTCAGATGGTGTTCATTTGTAGTTTACAGAGATGAAGAGATTGCTTGGGAATCTTAATTTTTATGTAGTTAGTCCAGCCTGTCATTTGGGGAAAAATTGTATTGAGTACTGTAAATGTCTTCTGATGTGACAGTATTTTGACCAGAACTGGCAACTGGGTGGTGGAGAAAGCTGCGTTATTGTTGGTTAGGTAGTAGTCTTTCAAGTGACAAAATTAAATGTACAGATCAGATACTAAAGTTTGGATATTGATAGCCCTCAGATTTCTTCATGTGACTTTAAACCTTGGTACAAGAAAAATTACAGTAGCTTAACTAGAATGGATTTCTTAAGCAAGCTTCAATAAAGATAAGGTATATTTTTGGTTAATTTTTGTACAGGTGAAGCCTTAATTAATTGTGTTAATAAATAAAGTTGTTTTTCTGTTAGATTTTGTGTATTGAAAAAGGATTATATGTGGCCATATGTGGTTTGCTGATGAACTTTCCCTAGGGAAATAGCTATATATGTGCAAATTTAAAAGCTCATTCTAGAATCTTGAACTAATTATGTTAATTGAAAATAATGTGTGGCAGTTGATACTGTAAGAGGGAAATGTAATTTTGAATTTTTTTTAATATACATACAACTTGACAGGAAAACCTGACTTCTTAGAAGGCTTGGCTGTGTAAATTTTTATTCATGAGAAAGCCACTCAGACTTACCTTGACATTTTCAATTAGGCTACTTATTTGAGTGAATCTCATTCATATGTGTTTGTGGACTAAGACTGTGTGTATGTAGACTTGCATTCAATTACATAAAACTTGTTGTATGGGAAGAACCTTACAAATCTGTAAAAGTAAGCAAATAGTTTTTTTTTTTTTTTAAATCCATCATTTTCGAGAATGCTGATAATCTCATTTGCATGCCAAAATTCATAAATTCTGTTCTTGTTGCAAAACTGTTCTGTTAATCTAGAATGGGTTGATATTACAGAAGGTAGAAGTAGAAAGACTGGATGCTGCCTGAACAGTACAGTTGTCTGAGGTAGTCATAGAAAGTGAACAGGAGAATCTGTGGAAAACTTAGACTTCTAAGTAAAAAAGACACATGTGGTAACTTAGAAGGTACTTGAGATACAAACACTGCATTGTTGGAAGTGCTGGTAATGCAAACAAAATTTAAGTGTGCTTGTGATCTGTTAGTTGTCTTGGAGTGCACAAATCAAAATAAAAATGTTTTGAGGCCATGTATACTGAGAAACAAATTGCACAGCTGAGCTCCTGCATGATCTATTATAAGGAGATTTTATTTGCCTTTGAAATTAGGATATTATGTTTGCTTTCTTAAATAAACGTGTATCTTCTGAAGTGTGAAGACTTTGATCTGCATGTGATCAAGAAATAGTTGCTTTGCTCGTTTTCCCTCTTTGCTGCTGAAACTCTAGGAAGGATTTCCAACTCATTAATATATTGCATATTTTTTCTTTGTGGAATAAATGTAGCAAATACAGGATCTGGTCTGCAGTATTTTTAAAGGCAAGCTGTCTGGGAAAGAATGTGAGCAGTGGTTTTTTGATGGCCTGAATGTGGCTGCTGCTGCAGATCTGATTCAGGTGCATCTCCACTTCTTGTGTGTTCCATGTGTTTCTCATCTTACTCATGTAGAGACGGTAGTCCTCGTACGCAAAACTGAAAAAGTTCATCCTTGTTTCTTGGTTTAGTTCACATCTGCTGCAAAATATTATTGGTTTTCTGGGATGAAAATGGTGTTGCTTCAGAGGATTTGCATGTTCCTTTTACAGTGCTTCCAACCTGACTGAAGTCAGAGTAAGTACTGAAGAAACGGGAGAATAAAACATTCTTAAAAGAATCGACTAACATCTGAAAGTGTGATGAATCTTGAGGTGTGCCAAAAGTGGTAGAAAGGAAAGAGCAGAAAATGCCAAGCTGTATTTTGTTTTTTATGTTAAAAGATGTAAAAAAACTAGAAAATTAGGCTGCATTAGACTTGCAAAAGTTAGACTGAAATTCTCCATGTATAGTAAGTAGATTACATTGTTGTGAACAAAATGAGTTACTGATGAATAAGTTTTCATTGTGTTGAGGTTACATTTAGAGAACACCTTCTAAGAAATGTCTCATGATACAGTAATGAGCAATTTCAATACAGGTTATTGATAGCTGGAGAGAGAAGTTGCAGGAGAAATTTGTTTGGAAATGTTTTTTTCTTTTTCAAAGCTCATGTCATGAGTGTGTAGCATCTGTGGAAGTTCTACGTACTAAATATTTCAGCACTCTTTTTTTTTTTTTTAGTTTTGACTGAGGTCAAATGATTTTGCCTTTTTTTCTGCTTCTGAAATCTGGAAAATGATGAAATAATAGTCTTAAGTTAAAATCAGATTGGTCACGTTTGGGTTATGCAATGAACCTTTTAACATCTGTTTTTATTTTGGAGTTTGCATATGAAAATATTTTTCTTTTCAGGCTCAAATCAGTGATAAAAGCAAACAACCATTGAAATACTGTGATACCAATATTATAAGCATCTATTTGTACGAAAAATAAAGCTATAGACACATTTAATTGTAATATAAATTGTTGGAATAGCAACTCTACTTTTTTGGGTCACATGAAGATCATGTGAAGGTTTGAATTTCTCTTACTGGAGTAAATTGAAAATAATTTAATATTTAATGATTAAAGAGTGGATTTATTTTCATTTTAAGTAAACAATGGATCTTACTAATCATATATAAGTTTTAGAGATCTTTCCCAATTTAAATTCTGTTCCAAGAGTTTTTCAAGGTTAGAAACGGCTGTCTTAAACTTTTAAGGGCTTTTTGATTGTGAACCTTTTTGCTGTGGATTTGAAATTTCACAGGTGTCCTCTGTTGCATGGAGACATTTATATAAAAATTAATGAAAATGATGTAGTCATCTTAGAGCTAGGCTAGAAAGAACAGCTTAATCTTTCCATGAGGCATACAGATAATAGCAGAAATAGTTGATTAGATATTTGAATTGTGTTTTGATTACCTCACAATGAAGCTCTTGTTGTGAGTTTGATTTCACATTTGTAGTATGAATTGCAGTTTTTCTACTGTTAAATACTTCTAAAGGAGTTTTGCTGAATAAAATCCTGTGTTACAAATACATTTGAACAACAGATAGAGTAACATTCAAATGAATATTGGAAATTGAATGTGACTGTTCTCTGCCTGAAATAAGGGCTACTTAGTAGGTGAATTATTCTATTAAAAACTATGTATGATGTTAGAGGAAGGCTCTTGGAAATCTGTGGCAGAGGCACTAGAAACTTTCTCTGCACTCTTCTAAAAGGTGTGAGGGGAAGCTTTGCTGCTAGATTAATGTCAGTCCTAAAAACCGTGAAACCTTGGGAGTAGAAGTGTGTGAACAAAGAAGCTTGAGGAGTGAGAAAAACTGAAGATGTATGAAACTGGTAGGAACCTGGGTGAATTTTTAAATGCTTTGTGCTTTAACCAGAGGTATTTCTTTACCGCCTTTCCTTTTGTTTCATGGAATCTTTTCTTTTTCTCCCTAGCTCTTGTGCTACTGTATGCTTTTTCTCAAACTACAGAAATGTGTTAGTATACTGATACTAGCAGTGATAAAGGATCTTGTAATTAAACTCTGAAAGGTAATGCATATGATACCTAAGGGAGCAGTTATGGTTGCATGTTTCATTTAACTTTGACTTCAGGACAGTGGAATGTTTTATTTAGCAGCTTTAATGTTCTCTTAATAGGTCTATTTAAGAGTAAATCTGGAACATGAAAAAGGAATGAAGTAGCTAGTAAGTTTTTATTTTAAAGGTGACTTGCGCGTTTGAATGTGAACATTATGACATACATCTCAGAATATGTAAACTTGCTTGTAATTACAGTGGTGCTGCTGCTGCAGACTCAGCCATTTGAGAGATGTATGAATAAAGAAGGTGCTTAAATGAATTAGTCTTTTATCATGCCTTATATAAGGTCCTAGAAAGTCTTTATTGCTGCAGAGTAGGGTTCTTGTTATGTGGCATATAGTCTTTGGTGGTGTTAATTGGGACATTTTCAACTGAGGTTTAGAGAGATGCATAGATACATATCTCTGTAACCCAGGGATGTCTCAAATGTTTTCTAAGTGTCACTTCTTCCTGTGTGCCAGTCCCTGTATTAGAATTTGAATTTTAGCTGTCTGCCACTTTCTGGCAATAATTTGGCTTTGACCTTAAGGAAAACTTTGAATGGGCTGTTCTTATGTGAGTGTGGCTGTGCAAGAAGTCAGAAATACTTGTATGATAATAAAACTCAATGGTGCTTTAAAATTGCCAGCCCAACTGGGGCTTTAAGATCTTTTTCACCAATAGATGTGAAAGAAATTGTGTATGAGTGGGTGTGTATGATCTTTGGTAGTTGTGCAACCTAAAGAACTGGCAGTTGTTTCCAGGGCACTTGAAAAAGAAGAACTTTAATACAAATATGATTAGAAGTTTTGATCAAATTTTTGTGGCCTTGTGTACTTATCCTTTTTTCTTATAGCTGGTGTTGCACTGCTCTACTAGGTTTTGAATGCTGAATCAAGGAAGAAAAGATTAAAAAGGAATTTAAAGGAAAATTTCTCCAATATAGGTTTAGGTAAAGGTTTTGCTCCACAGATTTTCTGTAGCAGCATGTGTTTGATTAATATATAATGTATTCTTTTGGGTGAACTTAGAATAATAGCAGCCAAGCTGTTGAATATACTGAGTGTATAATGGAACAGAAGACAGAATAGAGCCTGAATATGTTTTTCTCACTCACCCATTTGTTCACCATGTATATAATATTACAGTATTTTTCTTCAGTACCTTTAAACAGTTTTCTTAAGACATTTAGGCAAATAATCTTGAAGTATAAATCATTCAGCGATCATAATGTATATATGTTAGTGGAAAAAAACCCTGAAGTTTTACCACAAAGAATTCATTTGGAAGTGAGATATTTGCTTAATTTTAATTTCTGTATGTCTAGTTCTGTATGTATTCTTAGAGAGTTTTCAGTGTTCTGAGTTCTTCAGGATGATACAACTGCACAACATGAATTTAAAAAATAGTTTGAGTATAGTGTTGAATTGAAGGATCATTTTTGTTTACATACCTGTATAGTTCCATTAAAACTCCTTCAGTTGCTCTCTGTATAGAATTTTATGCAGCAGAGAGAGTGCAAAACAAACATTTCAAACAAGCTGGATTTTCTGAGTTGGAATCTCCTTGTCTATTAAGTAAGCAAGCTTTATGTGCAAATCATCCATGTGTAAAACATACTCCGTAGAATAAAAATGTCCATCCCTTCAAGGAACTAGTTGTCTGTCTGTCCTCTTCAGATATCACAAAATTGCTCATCTAACCTTTAGACAGTAGAGGTCTTTAGGGAATGGTCCGTTTAGTCCTTGCCTTGGCTTTGTTGAAGTATTTAATCCCCTATTGTAATTCAGAAAGAACATTACTGAAGTTGTGAGGTCAAGTGCACAAAAGTTTGGAAGTGATCATGTAGGGGAATTATAGCATGTTCATTTAGTGGAGCAGAGAACTGAGCAAACCCTCCTGAGCTGGGAGTAACTACTGTAGTTCCAGAGCTAGTAGTTTAGCTACACCAATGTGTTGGTGAATGCAGGCTAATAAATTTTGCCTTTGACTCCTTATATCAAATGGGGTAAAGCCAGTACTAGCAGAAATAATTAATTCTCTGTGGACCCAACAAATGTAGTTTTCCTCACATGCTGCTTCATTGCAGTTTGGGATTTTGTTTTGGTTTGGGATGGTATTCCTATAGTCTTGTGGTTACGTTTATATTTACTTGGTTAATTTGACTGCATGTTCTGTATTTAAGTCATGTGTTTACATGGACCAGTAGCCTGGCTATCTTTTGCCATTGATTGTGATTTATATTTCTAAAACTGAGCCTGAGATTCCTTTTATTCTTCTGCAGGTGTTAGGTCTATGCTGCCAGTCAACTGAAACATGTATCTAGCTATTGTCTTTACTCATCTTGCTTGTCTTCACCGCTCCTCTCCTTGCTTTTCAGGCAGTCTCTCTACAGTGCTTGGGAATGTCTATTAAATTCCATCAAATAAAGAAAACCTTTATCAGCTGATGTTAGTTTTGCATCTCAGTACTCTGACTGCTTCCTTACAGGTCTTCCAGTCTTGTTTCACCTTTCATCCTCAATCTGTATGGATTGTAGATCTAATTTTTAATTAAGATCTAATTACTTTTCCTGTTATATAATAACATTTTGACTTCTTTTTTCATAGCTTCCTTTGCCTTTTCTTCTCTTCATACTTCAACATAGTCATTTCACTCCAATGACATTGCTTTGTTAACTTGGCTTTCGGTGGTGTGTTTGCCATTATACTGATATTTAATTGAATATTTTTTGAAGAAGAATACTTATTTAAATCCTAACAATATACCCTGATGTCTGGCTGAAGCTTATGGGTCAAGTGTGCTCATTAAAGTAGGCAGAGATGAAAAATGAAAATTAAACAGAAAATCAAGCTGTGAAATGAGGCATATTTTTCAGGCAGATTGCATGTGGAGAGAATATAGCTCATATAACTAGCACATAGCAAGAAAAGAATTATGCAAATAATTTAGGATGCTTTTAGTGTATGTGTTAACTTTTTTCAGTTTAGGTCAGGCACAATTCTGAATGGCATCTGACATCTGAGCCCTACAAATTAGCTGAGTCTTTGAAAAAAATCTGCTGGATCTTCCTTACCAATCTAGGAAAACTAATGCAATTCCCATAACTTGTAATTTATTTGCATTTTTATCAGAAGTTTTTGCATGCCCAAGTAATTGCAAATACTACACATATGTATCTTTGCCTTTTAGTGCTTTTCCTCTAGAATGTGAGCATTGTGGTGAAGAAAAGATACTGCCATCAACAGTATAACTCTGTCATAGGTAAGTGCAGTGTAAATAAACAAAACCATGAATGCCTTTTGTATTTCTAAGGTAAATACTTTATAAAATGTTGTACAGGAACTTCAATATGAAGAAGGTCTAAGGGCTCTTTTTATTTCAAATTAGCTGCAGATTATTTTAGTGGGAAATGTTGTAAGCGAATACTTGTGTCCTGGAGAAACTGTGACAGGAATGCTTGTGTGTCTTCCTTCTGACATGTAGTGTGTGAAAAATGTATGGGGCTTCTGACATTTGTTTAGCAGGAATCTGATAAAAGGTCCTAATTTCAGTTTATATAAAAAGCATACCTGTAATGTAACTGGAGTATCTGTTGGTTCAAAAGCAGAAGAGGGAAGGGCATTAGTTACCATATAATAGACTTGTTCATATAATAGGTGCGTTTTTGGAAACTGAAATTTACATTGTTAATAATGTATTTGGTTTCATGCATTGTTACCTTAAATTTTAGTAAAGCACTCAATAAAGCATTACTTAAACATTATGAGAAATTTTTTTTTTTTAGGAAGGAACTCAGTCATCAGTTTATTTACTATTTACTCTAAAGTATTTTATTGGGTTTTATTGTTTTTTTTTCCTGCTTTGTGATTTGCTTTCAAAATGCTAGTACCATTTACAAAACTAATCTACTTGATAAATATTGAAGCTTATTCTCAAGCTTATCTTTATCCCTTGAATCCATTGTAACTTATCTTTTGTATTACTGCAGTCTCAGTTTTTAAAATGACATCTGGCAAACAGTTTGTGGTGGGTCTGTGTGTGGACACAAAAGTTTTGGGAACAGTGGCTTCTTAAATTGAAAAGTGTGTGGTAGGCTATTTCTCCTGGAAGCACTCATTGCTTTAAAAATGCAGCTACTCACCTGTAGTGTTTGGAATTTCAAAAATTGCTTTTGTAAATGCACTGGGTGTCTCTACCCAGGTGCTGCCAGGGGGGCTACAGGGGCCTCTGTGAGGAAGGGCCAGGGCTGCCCTGTGCTGGACACACTGCAGAGCACAGCTGAGCACAGCAGTGAAGATGGTGGCACCTCCAGGAAAACATATTTAAGAAAGGGTAAAAAAAGCTGCACAGCACCTGTGAGAGAAGAGTGAGAATGTGTGAGAGAAACAGCCCTGCAGTCACCCAGGTCGGTGAAGGAGGAAGACGAGGTGCTGCAGCACTGGAGCAGAGATTCCCCTGCAGCCCGTGGAGATGACCATGGTGATGCAGGTGGATATGTCCTGAAGGAAGCTGCAGCCTGTGGAGAGCCCATGCCAGAGCAGGTTACTGGCAGGAGCTGTGGCTTGTGGAGAAGAACACACGCAGGAGCAGGTTTTCTGGCAAGACTTGTGCGCATGGGGGACCCACGCTGGAGCAGTCTGTTCCTGAAGGACTGTGGAAAGGACCCATGCTGGAGCAGTTCGTGAAGGACTATGTCCTGTGGGAGGGACTCCACGCTGGAGCAGGGCAACAGCATAAGGAGGCAGGAGCAGCAGAGAGAAGCTGTTGTGAACTGACCATAACCCCTTTTCCCTGTGCCCTTGCGCCGCTTAGGGGAGGGGAGGAGGTAAGGAGTGGGAAGTGTAGTGAAGTTGAGCCTGGGAAGAAGAGGGTTGGGGGAAAGGTGCTTTTAGCTTTGTTTTTGTTTCTCACCATTGTACCCTATTTTAATTGGCAATAAATTAATCTTGCCCAAGTTAAGTCTGTTTTGCTCATGACTGTAATTGGTGAGTGATCTCTCTGTCTTGATCTTGACTCATGAGCTTTTTCATCTTATTTTCTTCCACTGTCCTTTTGAGGAGGGGGAGTGAGAGAGTGGCTGAGTGGGCATCTCACAAAAGATTTAAAAAAAAAAAAAAGGTAAGAAGACATTTCTCATAATTTAGCTCAATTTTTGAAACTAATTAAAACTTAAACTGCCATAACTTCAGTTTCAGAGTGAAGACTGGAATTAAAAAATACTGGCAACAGTTTCTTTGACAGGATTCTCTTCCAAATTGGTTGTTTCAGTTAATTTATTAACTTACGTATTATAAATTGCTTAAAAGAGCATCTGATTTGGCATTTGTTTAAGTGTGCAGTGTTACACAGTAAGACATTTTCAGTGTCTGAGGCTGTGTGTGTATTGAGTAATCAGGAAAAAGTTCTCTTTATCAAGATTGTAGTATAAACTGACTTGAGAAAGTCTGTTGCCATTAGTGCCTAATAAACTGGTATCTAAAATATTAGACTGTTAAATTACAGAAAAAGGTATTTGGGTGTGCTGATAGGATATTTTTTAAATGAAGATTCTAAACGTATTGCAAGTCTTCATCTCTGGTAACAATACTGTTAAGGGGTAGGCCTGGTTGTTATTTTGACTTTTCCTATGATTATAGATGGGTTAAAAAAAATGTATTATGCAAATTAATTTATCACTGGCAAAGCTTCAGTGTCTTGTTAACTACTAGGCTTCATCTGGGCAAGCATGTACACAGAGCAGCTAATATGCTTTGCATAAATACCAAATAATCTGACCTTCGGCTCCCAACTTGGCTTCTCTGGTACTGTTTTATTGCTACATGAGCTGAAACAGTGTGAGATTGGACTCTTTTCTGGTGATGGTGGACTTCCTTTGGCTCACAACTGTGTTCTTAGAGATCACTGTTGCCTTAGTGCTGCTACTGGATTTCTGGTGCCCTTTGTCCCCGTGTTGCCTGCTTGTTATTCCATGCTCCTCATGCATTACGACTTACTTCTCAGCACCCTTAAAACCCAGCCCGTTACAGCTAAGTTTTCTGCTCAGTTAGCAAGGCTATAATGCTATGCTCATGTCATAGCTAAATACAAAGGCAAAATGGGGAAATCTGAAATAAATGACAAACGTGGAACTGTTTTGTCCTTCTAAAATGAAGTTAGAAGAACTGTATTAGAAGAATACAACTTTAAACTAATTTGGCATGTTGATTAGATATTGTATATGTGTCAACAGGTAAGCTATGGAAAACTTGTAAGCTAAGAATCCCATTAACTCTGAAATTGGATTTGATTTCTTCAGGTTTGCCTGCATACCTAGTCCCTTCTGTAGTCCTAGTGCTCTGTTGTGGAGCCTGTTGGTATGAACTATTAGTGCCTTTGTAGGCTTTCACTGTTGCAAGATGTGTCTTTCAGCACTTGGTAGTATGAAGATTTTGATATATGGAAAATAGTGCCAGGAAGTTTGGCCTTCCATTGCTACTGAGATTACCAAATAATTGGGTTAGTAACTGTCTTATGCTTTTTTACTCTTTGGTGATGGCAGTAATATGCTATGCTTAGGTGCTTTGCATTCTGTTTGCCATGAAGCCTGTGTATTAGCACTAAAAATTCTAGGATTTATTACCTTGTTATTTCTCACTGGAGAACCAGTAAGATATGGAACACAAGTCTTTTTTCTTTGGTACTTAAAATATTTATGCTTTCTGCTGCATCAAATGTACTGACCTTTCTAAGTAAATGGTGCCTCTGATGTCCTATCTCAACACACTCCATTTCTAGTTTTCTTATTTCTTCCCTAGCTTTTGTAGCACAGTGGGTGAGAAAAAATTACTTACTGCTTTCCATTAAGTCCGTTCCTCCGAGATCTGTATTTGGAAAGTGACTTTAGGGTATCTAGTGGTGGTGCTTGAACCTGCAAGACTATGTTGTAGCCAAATGTGCTTGTATTTTTCTCTTAAATGCCTCTGTCTATACTATACCACACAACTGCATTCATTGCTCACTGCTGAAGTCCTTTTCCCTTGCATTAAGCAAGTTCTACTTGGACTGGAACCTGCATTTGCACTTTTTGATTTTTCTCAGAACAAGTCTTTCATTCCCTCTTTCATAGTAAGGTGACCATGTTTCTTCGCCAAACAAATTTCCATGTGCTTCATTGTTCAGATGATAGGTTAGTCAGCTGTTGGTTAGTGATTTTTAAATATAATCTAGTTATTACCATGCTATGAATATCCATGGTTCAGCAGATGCAATTATTTGGGGGGTGGTTGATATTCTTTGGTATCTTTTCTCTACTGGCTCTTTGATTTTTAAAGTGTTGTAATAAGCTATGATGTGAGTAATAATTTTGCTTTGTGAGAAATGGGTTTAAGAAATGAAAGTGTCTTCAGTTCAAAGCGTTTAAAATAAGCTCCTGATGATAATCTTTAAAATAGGCTGTAGCACATGAAACACGTTATTTTTTCATAGGATGCTTTCTTTTACTGCAGTGTGTTCCCAACATTGAAGCAAATATAGCAAAATAATTTTGAACAGATATTTAACTCACCCTGAAATTTTGGCTGAGTAGTAGCCAACTATCTTCTGGATTTTGGGTTTTTAAACCACTGTTGTCAAATAGAAAACAGTATGGACTATTTTTATGGGCAAGATGAAGATGAAAGCTTTCTTGGGGTTCTTTATTGCATTAGTAAGCTAACATTATGTTTTTGCTGAAATCCATGTTGGAATTAGTGTCTGGGCAATGATGCTAAACAGTGGACAAAGAGAGTGGGGAAGCAAATTTATGACATAATAAAATGGGCCAGGGGAGAATAAGTAAATATATTTTCAGACTCTAGGAGTTACTGAAAGAACTGAAGTGTCCTTGCCATGAGTTTATAAATTGTGCATCTCAGAAATTATAATTCAGAAAAGACAATGGAATCATTTTAAGTTTGAGTATCTTTCAATAACTTCAATAATTGTGCATCTTGACTATTTCCTTAGATTAACAGGTAATTACTGGGGGGAAAAAACTTAGAAATAAAATGCTTTCTTTTGCAGAGTTGGCATAAGATTCAATGAGTGTCTAAAAGTCAACTTTAAGTGTGTCTGTCTAGTCAGGAAGTAGTTTTATAGGTTTGGGTTTTTCTGGAAAATACCTGTTGCATTAAGCCTTGAGATTTTTTAGCTCACTTCAGTCACACCAATCTCTTGCCATTATGTGCTTTAACCTTACAGCAGTGCTTTTCATAGAGGATCTGTAAAGCAAATATAATTAGTTATAGCTTAATTATATGACTAGTTGAAGGGAGAGGTAATTTTGTACAAGAATCTTACTGTATTGAGTAACTTCATTTTTCTTCAACAGAATTCCTGTAAATACTAGTAAATATTGCTGGTGTTGTGCATTCTGAAGATGTATTTTTACTACAGATATTATCAAGGCTTTGCAAATGGGATGAGCACGCTGCTATTGACTGCTTACTGACAGTAGCCAGCTGGGCGCTTCACCGGTGATGTTTTCATTCTCATATTGTCCTATTGGAGTTTGCTGATACTGGTTTTTAAAAAGAGGAAGAAATCAAAGTGGAGTACTGCAAATTTGATATGGATAATAGAAAGAAAGACAAGGACAAGCCAGATGAAAGAATGGCACGGCCTAGTGGGAGGTCAGTCCATAATCCACGTGGAACTGGTTCTTCAAATTCTGGAGTGTTAATGGTTGGACCTAACTTCAGAGTTGGCAAAAAAATCGGATGTGGTAACTTTGGAGAACTACGATTAGGTAAGGTCCTTGTTTCTTTATTACAATTTACATTATTCAAGGCCATTGTATAGGCATGAATAGGCATGTATAGGCACACAGTTTAGGCATGGAAATGTCTACATGAACATACCATACAGCTCTTCAGACTACTTTCAAGCTTCAGATAGGTTAAATTTGCTTTGCACATCTTTTCTGGCTTGTCCCTGGCATAGTGCAAGCTCTACCACATATTAAGAATCTCTGTAGCAGGAGACTTTCTGGGACTAGAAATGTTTTGTAACTGTGTGCAGTGCTATCCTAAATTCAGTCAGTTGTCTCTTCCAAGATGCTGGAAATTACTTCACGTTTATTGTATTTTGCTACCTTTCCTGGCTTCCTGAAGCAGTTTATTTGGATGGATTTGGAGCTACAGTGTATGTGAGACACATGCTCCTTCTGTAGGTTTAGCTTGTAGTACTGTGGTCTTGGAGATCTCTTGGAGACAGTGTAGCTTGCGCTACAGTGTTTTTAATAGGAGCAAACTCTTGGATTCCTTGGTTTCCTTTCCATCAGCAGCAATGTAATGAGGTTAAACAGTGAGCTGCTGTTAGGCTAAGGTAGTGAGTATCTATCTGTAGAGAGAATCTGGGAGATGGGTAATTCAGTCACTTAGTTCCCTGCTGAACAGATGGATGAAAATCAAGTGGTGAAGAAGGGACAGATAGAGAAGGACCTGTGGAATTTTGAAGAATTTGAGGAGTAAAGCTGGAAATTTTACCATTTATTAAAATAGACACTAAATAACGGGTGTGTGCTTTTGGAAGAGTATATATTTAGTTTTGGGGACTGAAATTTCCATGATGACAGCATGATTAGCCAGGGTTTTCTAGAACTGGAAATTCTGTATGTATTAACAAATATAAACTGACACTTAATGGCAAGAATTTATTCCAATATTCCTGGAAGGCTTGAGCTAATGCACTGCTTCCAGGTTTAAAGAGAGATGGGTTTGCAAGTAGGGTATTTGAGAGTAGGGCTATACAGGGAGCTCTGTAGGTGTTGTGTTTCTATTGTTCTTCTGCCTCGGTAGAACTACTACTCATTGTCCTTCAGACAGTGTTTTTAATATAGTGCTTGAATAAAATATAACATGTTTATATATGCATATATAAATAAATATAAAGCATGTTTTTAATATAGTGCTTTCTGGGGACCTTATATCTAGTCTGAATCAGAATGTAAACAAGCTTAGCATATTAATACTATCGAGGGATGAAGGGTAACGTTGCTGGAGCTCTGACTGAGGATACTGAATTTAACGTAATCTCAATAAGAGGTACTCTTGTTATTTGTATTAATAGTTAAACAAGATAGATGTGTTTTGACCTTTACAGTGTTATAGATGTACCTCTGCAGTTCACAAGTCAAGCTGAAACTCTGTCTTCAGCTTGTCCTAAACTTTTCTAAACTGGCTTTGAATGATATTTTTTCTTTTAAACCTCTCCATGAACTAAATCAAACCAGTATAATTAATGTCACATTTACTACTGAAGGCAACTGTAAACTAATAAAGTTAAACTTTTTACTGTCTGTTTTCTTAGAGAGATCACAATGTACAGAGTTGATTATCTATTTCAGATAAATACCAGATTAACTAATTTTGCTTGCAGCAGATACAGAGTGAAATAATCTATTTCATTCTAAGTAGAATATTAAAGTAGTTAAGACTTCAAGTCTGATAGTATTGTAATAAAATAAGACAAACAAGTAAAAGAAATAGGAGGAAGATAATAGTGTAATGTATTGTCCTGCAACAGCCACCAGGACAAGTGCAGGCTTTCTCTTCTTAACGTCTGCTTTTTTTGCATATATAGTAGATATTTCAAGTCCTTATTTATTGTTATTTGTACAGTAAGACGTTTTAAACGTAAGTTACTGAAAGCAGGAGTTAGGATTGATATTACAGATTCTGATTTAAATTTGTTATTTTTGCATTTGTATTACTACAGTAGCAAGTAACTTAAAGTAGGCATCCCTCCTACAAAGATGTACACAAGCACTTGATTTGTTCTATGTACTTCCACAAATTGGAATATATTTTGAGCATGTGTCTTAGGGTCAAATCTTAAAGACTTAAAGGAGGAATAAAGTTGTTAACGAGCAGTGAAGTTGTGCTTCAGGAGATAAAAAATTAGTTATAAATCAGTAGCCATTGTAGTTCTTCCACCTGAGAAGAAAGGAATGGCCAGACTTCTGTAGTGACTTGTGGATCAAACGGTGAATTGGCTGTATGTAGCAAATGAGTGTCTGTGATGAGCAATCATTAACATGCAAAGGACTAAATTGTTTTGAATATTGAGTTGTTAATAGTAAGGCTTTTCTGAGTTACAATTAAGATAAACTGATGGGGTAGTAAAAGAAAGCTTGTTGCTGCTGCATGTGATGCATTACACAATACCTGTTCTGTGCTTAGAGACAGATCAACAGTGGTGTCAAATCTGCTGCCTACCATATTTTAAAGAGACAATTGTCTTGAATCACCGCTCGGAGAGTTATAATATCTCTTCTGATTTTTCTTCAGAATGATAAGCCTGTCATTACTGCATTTGGCTACTGGAACCCAATATCCAATCACTTAACTGTAACTGGATTTGTTAGCTACTCCAGTATCTGATTTATATATATGTAATAGACTGAATAAGCAGAGCTCCTGTAAGAGTTTCTTTAATGTCTTCTAGAATGTAACAGCATGCAAAGACACAGAAGCAACTTCAAACAAAGTACACTTTTTGTCAAAAATGTAACTGAAACGGTCATAAGAAATAACTATTTTAAGATGCCTGGATTTCCACTCTAGTCCCTGGACAGGTCTTGGAATTATCCATTCTTTTGGTGGTCAGATTAGGGCATGCTGATTCTGTGTTTATTATTGTACAGCCTTCAAGTAACTTGCTTTTTTAAAGTTGATCCCTTAACAGACACATGATTTTAATACATCTTTTTTTCAGCTTTGCAAGAGTACTCTCTTTTTAAAAATGAGGATTAGAGTTGAGATCATAGTCTTTGACTAGACATGTAACTGTCTTTGCAGGGAACCTTTTTGTTTTGATCCATGTCTTTTCCCTGTTTGATTTCTTTAACAAAACTGAGATGAACGTGGGAAATTCAGACGTGAGTAATACTACAGAGAAAAAAGTAGGATTGTCATTGAAAATAATACACACTGAACTTGTTTGAAGACTATAGAGAAACAAAAAGTGTCAGAAATGACAACTTATTTTTTACTTTATCTGCTATTTTTTAATTTTACACCTATAAAGCTTGTTTAGTCATTGCTCACAAATTGAAGTAATGCTTATTGAAATATGCTTATCCCATTACAGAATCACTTTTAAAGCAGCAGGTGCATTTTCCAAATGGTGTAAGCATTTAACTCAGTAATGTTCTTGGCCTGTTTGTCCTAACTTTAAACTTACTAAATTACAGAATTGAGGAAAAAAATAGTCCTAGTTAATTCTAACTTTAATTAGTGTCACCAGACACTAATTACCGTATAAAGCCATATGGTAATTTAAAAATAAATTTTAAATAGTTTACAGCAAGAAATATGAAATTGTGGAATATCACATTCCACTTACAGTAATTTACTGATTTTCAACCTTTTCTAGTGTATAAAAATTTTGCAAACTTGGTAAATAGCGAAAACTCTCTCTCTGTGAAACTACCACTTCTTACACTATTTAAGATCAAAGTTATCTTTAAAGTATGGTATCAGACTAATAAAGCCACGTTGTTTTGAGTTGCTACCAGAACATCTAGCACCTAGATCAAAAATGTTTCAAAGACTTTCTTGAAGTTTAAATCGCATTTTACTTGAACAGGAAAGCCAATGTCTCACATTCTTGTTTTTGTTCTTTTTTAAAGGAAAAAATTTGTACACAAATGAATATATGGCAATTAAGCTGGTAAGTTAATTTTTTTTTTTTAAGGATTCGGGATGAGAAACTAATCAGAATTTTCCTTTCATATATAATGGTTTGATTTCCTTAATTGAAATCCTTAATAGTCTTGTATGTTTTCAACTGACTAGATGAAAGCAGTTAGTGATAGATGTAATTATATGCTTTGACCATATTGGGTAAAACCAGTGTTAATTGTTGTCACTGTTCTCAGAGCTAAATGTGTGTTTGTAAAGTTGATGAAGATTGACTGCTGCTTCAAGGATACACTCAGCAGTCTTCCTAGTAGATTCCTTTTTTGTGAAAGAAGTAGAGGAATACCAAGTTTAATGTGAATCTGACATCAGGTGACTACAGAGAAGCTCCAGAAATTCTGCAGACTGCCTGTATTTTAGCACCCTCATTCCCACCCCAAACTGTTTTTCATCTGTAATCATTGGTATTTGCACATCTGTTTTGGTAGACGTATTTTATTTGCAATGATGTGTAATGATGTTTCCTTCACTTACAAAACGGTAAATTTAGATATTTTATTAATATGTTATTGTTCTGCTTTTTCTGAATCTTTCATCAGAACTACTCAATTTACTTAATGTTTTGCATCTGGATACTTTTAACTTCTTGGTCAATGACTGCTTTCCTAACCAAAATATTTCAATATGAAATTCAGTTTACTTTTTGTCATTAAAGGAATTTTAGGATTCCCATCAATTTCTTGTTGCTGCAGTAGGACAGAATATTTTTCATAGCATAATATGGTGAATTTCTGGTTCCATAAAGTGAAAGGTAAACTATGAAAACAGAAATATATGGCTTTAGGTGGAGAATTTATAAAGCATTACAAATGTATATAATAAACTCCTCAAAAAGATTTGTATCACCATTCTTGCTTAGAAAAATATTTACTTCAGGAGTAGTTACAATTTAAAACCATCTAAGCCATAGTTTGAAAGAGCAACATTGGATGCAGTTTTGAGGGTTACCGTGTAGGCATTATACTAGATTTAAATTAATTTTGTTTTAAAATATCTTGACTTTACTCGGTATGTCTGGTAAAACTTGAAAATGGTCTGAGAATTCCTCTAGTTAAAGGCTGTGTACTCTAAAGCACATTCAGAAATAGTTTGCAAGATAGTGATTTTTTTTTTTTATGCACTAATTACTAGATGATGTAGAGCAAGATCTGTGGGTTTTGTGGGTAATCTGATCAGTGGGTTTTGGTAAAACCATTTTTATTACATATGTAACTATTAATAAATTCAGCTACTATTTCAACCCATTTTAACTTTCCAAGATACAGTTCAGTGGCAACTTTTACTTTGTTTCCAAATTACTTAATCTTTCAGCTGTTCGTTTACAGCTGTGCAAAAACCTTAAAGTATCAATATTGACTCTGAAGTCACTAGAGAGCTAGTGTAGTCAAATACATCTGTAATTTACTAATACTTAAAGAACTCTGAATATGTAGCTAACTTTTTGAGTTGTCCTCTTACACTAGTGATATGAAAAGCTATAGTGTCTTTGCAAAAAAACAGATAAAGGAATCATAGTGAAAATCAACACTGGAGCTTGCATCATCATTGTAAGGTAAAAATATATTAGCAGGTAGAACTAGTGGGTTGTTTTAATATGGTTCTCATTTTCTTTTTATATGTTTCAGCTCTTCTAAATTGGAAGGGATTTGGGTCACAAGGTTCAGTCTGTTAAAAGCAGCTGCATCAAATTGTAAGATTTAGTTAAGTTTTGCTTTTTTGCTGTTTTTCTTCTCTTATTGGAGACAGTGCCAGGACTTTATTCTAACAGTTAGGTAGGTTTTACTTGCTCATGGTGTACCATTCTTTCCCTTTTAAAATATAAGCCTAACAGTTTTTCCCTATCTCCAGCACTTTCTCCCTTTGCGTTTTGAGAGCAGTCATTAGGCCTATGTTCAGTCTTTGTTTTGTTATCCTGAATGAAGGACTCTTAATTTCCTCTCTGTTTTGCACCTGTTGTGGTTCAAGTTTAGGCCCTCCTGAATGGGATTACTTGAATTATGTATGGATTCTAGTTTGAGCAGTAACCCTTGGCAGGTACAGTTGTAACACCTCTCCTGCAGTATCCTAAAATTGTATTTGTGTTACTCATGGTAGCCTTCCATTGTTGATGTACTGTTTTCTTGTGAGCAGCAAGACATCTCCTATGCCAGATGTTTTGTGTATAAATGGTAACCATATACTCTAGTGCAGGAGGATTGTGTGGGTTTCTCTCGAGAGCATGAGTTATAATGGCTGCTTTTATACAGCAGCTTGCAGGAGTGCTTCTGATGTTAAAAGTAAATGGATTTTATAACTACTGTTTTGACTTAAACTTTTTATTGTCTTGAATTAATTTTCCCTTGTGGACAAAATTATACAAGAATGTTCCTGTTTATGATGTTTATGGCAACTTCAGGACTTCCTTGTGTAAGGAAATAGTTGAAACAATTTTTCTGTGTGAGGCCTGAGGGTCATACAATGTATGCATTTTAATGTATAAAGTTTATATGTAAATGTATATTTATTCTGATAAAATGGCTACAGTTCCAGGATCTTACTCTTAATCTGGCTTCTTTCATTATGGCCTGTTCTGGTTGGACAGATATTCAAATTTGAAACAGAAATTTTTTAAGGACTGGAATGAGTTCTTAAGAACTGGGCTTTATCAGTTGTGCACTGTCTAGCGATGCTTGTATGTTTCTGCTGGTCTGTTAGCATACAAATTGGTATCTTGTGATCAGGTAGTTCTTCAGCAATAACCATTTGGTACACATGAACTGTACCTTTCCTGCTCACCTCTTCAGTTGTTGTTAGATTGACTTCTTTTATTACATGATCCCATACTTCTCTTAAATCTTCTATTCCCTATTCAGCACTTCCCTTTCCTTCATTCTTCTTCCCTTTCCCTTTGACAAATTCCGCCATTGCCCGAATTTATCTTCTCTGCAGGATGCTAAACCACTAACCACATACCAACTAAAGGACTTCCTGCTTGAGCTGCTTCTGGAAATAAGTCAATTTTTCTTTCTGTCTTTGTGTGAAAGATAGCAAGTTATGAGGGAATCACTACTGTTTTTAATCGGTAATTTTTAATTGATACATTAATCATTCAACTGTTAAGATTTTAATCCTTAAAATTTTAAGTGGGGTGTGTGTGGAAAGAAGATTGTGGTTGGTTCCAAGGCTGGAATGTTTTTTTCCTCCTTTTTTGTTTTTAAAGAATTATTGCAATCTAGAAGGCTGTAGTAAATCCAAATCTAATGCAACTCTGTTTAATAGTCTGATCTTTTCCTGTAATAAGAGCCCTACCTCTTACAGAATTCTTTCCTGAAAATAGCTTTTATTTATTGTTGCTTAAGAAAATATGAAGCAGAGACAGAAGATATACTAAGTAGGAGTTCTCACTGGATTACTAAAAACATGAAAAGTCAGTAATAGCTGAATGTTTATATTGTGCTTTGGGTTAACATTGGAGTTCTTAAAAATTTCTACCCTTAGAGTTAGAGTAAGTGAAATGTCTGTTTTATCAAAGTCCTTTAGAAGGCAAGTGGCATATCTTGAAGGCTGTGGTATTCTATGTATTTGGCACAAAAATAATGGGGAAAAAAAACCCATTGTGAACGTGAAACAGGTTTCACATTTCAGGTGTCTTTATCCTTTTGTTTGAATGTATGAGCATCCCACAGAAGAAAAAAAGAGGGAAAAAACTTGGTTCAAAAGAACCTGTCTGATGAACTAAGGAGCTGTTGTTTCTGCTGCTCAGGTAACTGGTGCTTAGTAAACTGCACATTAATTCTTTGATGGCAGCAAGACCCCAAGTTCCTCAATGACAAGAGAAATGCTCTTTTGCAGGGAAACGAAGCTATCTACATTTTCATATAGAAACTTTGAAATAATTAGACTTGAATGTAAGAGCAGTGTAGTGAAGGTCCTTTACAGAACTTTGCAGAAATCCTGGAAGAGTTCTTTCAGGATACTTAAGTGAAGACCTGAGCTTTTTTACATAAAAAAACCCAACTAATTTCTTTTGATAAGAGGAGAAGTTGGCTTCAAAGTCCTCTGGGATTAGCATGATGTTTGAACAGTTATGTGTTCCCAAGCTTATTTTTAGATGCTGAAATGTACTGAAATACTAATGAAAATAGAAAGAACCATGATTTGCCATTTCTTTTTTATTCTTGAATATTGTTTTTAGACTTATTCATAAAAATGTAGTTACATTGGTGTATTCTTCACTCTTATGTTATGGTGGAAGATTACATTTAACATATCTTTGTCTTGGTTTATACTTATCTATACTTACCTTTTTTCATTTATCAATAGTTCACTGCGTCCTGCAAAGTGGGATGTGTAGGATCAAAACAAATTTTATGTGAAGAGCTTATTGTACTTGCCCTCTCACAAGTTTTGCTGAACAAAAGATTGTATTTCTTTTGTATGTTTGGAGTTACTGAACAGTCAGGAAGATACCGAAGCCTCTGTCGTGGTTTAATCCCAGCTGGCAACTAAGCCCCACACAGCCGCTCCCTCACTTCCTCCCAGTGGGATGGAGGAGAGAATCAGAAGGATAAACGTGACAAAACTCGTGGGTTGAGATAAAGACCGTTTAATAGGTAAAGCAAAAGCCGTGCAAGTGAGCAAAGCAAACCAAGGCATTCATTCACTGCTTCCCATCGGCAGGCAGGTGTTCAGCCATCTCCAGGAAAGCAGGGCTCCATCATGCGTAACGGTTACTTGAGAAGACAAACTCCATCCCTACGAATGTCCCCTCTTCCTTCTTTTTCCCCAGCTTTATATGCTGAGCATGACGTCATATGGTATGGAATACCCCGTTGGCCAGTTGGGTCAGCTGCCGTGACTATGCTCCCTCCCACCTTCTTGTGCACCTGCCAGAGCATGGGAAGCTGAAAAATCCTTGACTAGTGTAAACACTCCTTAACACACTGATGTTTTAGTTGTTGCTATCAACATTATTCTCATACTAAATCCAAAACACAGCACTATACCAGCTACTAGGAAGGAAATCAACTCCATCCCAGCCGAAACCAGG
>VZTQ01001904.1:136408-223139 GCA_013400755.1 Pelecanoides urinatrix | reverse complement strand
CTATGATTCTATGAACATCTTTCAATCTGTTGGCGGGAACAATTTATTTTAGACTAGTCACCAAGTTCCGGAAAAGGATGGAGCCCCTGTTACCATGTGTGTGCCTAACATGACACGAAGTGCTAGCAAACATCGGGAGAGAACAAGCTCATAACCGCGGGATGGGCAATGACTTGGTGGTTTGCTGCATCTCAGTCTGGAACGATGGTTTTAGCTAGAGCTGAATTAAATTTTTACTGCCACAAGATGGCAGATGGGAACAAGATAAGACTGCAGGGAGGGGATTTAACAGAGCAGTAGATTTTCTTCACCTTTGAGCCAAATAATAGTTACAGACAGTGATTCATTTACCTTGTGGGCCACAATGGGATCTCCATGGAGAACAAGGAAATTTTTTCATTGATGTCAAAGGGAAGCAGATGACGCTCGGGAGACAGCTGGCACTAAAAGAATAGCATAAAAACAGCTCAGAGACTAATGACGTCAAGATTCAAAGTAGCATTCTTGTTTTTATAATGCTGATCTTTAAAAGAAGTACATTTCGTAGGTATGAATTTTAGACTTTCAAGTAAGAGCATGATTATAGTAAACGATCCTTTTTTTTTTTTGTACTTTTAAATTTTGTTTATTATTACCTCAACTAAATGTACCCATCAGGATGCAGTCCCTTTCCTGAGGTGGTATGTGGCATGAGCCGTTCCCTTTTCCACATTTTAATCTAAATAACCACCTCCTTCTTAGGTGGCCAAAAGCCTGAGAAATCTTCCCCTACTCCAGGACACTACCATGTTTGAGGCAGATAATCTCCCCACCAAAGCCAGAGCTTTATTTTGTTCAGCCCTGAGCTGCTCTGAGCAGCTGGCGAAGATGTGGCCCCGCAGCGTGGCCGCCGAGATCCCTGCCACGCACACTGCTCTGCGCTGCTCGCACTGGGAACTGCGAGGCACAAGGGCCAGTGCTCTGCTAAGAGGTTGTGACAATCGCTAAAAATCTTGGAAGCAATTGGTAAGTCAGTTTTCCAGCTGATGGTTCCAGCCGCATGACGTACAAGTGCTTCTTTCAGTGTTTTATTTGAGAGGAGATAGGGGCTCTGTCTAGATGTAATGTCACTGTGCAGTGCAAGCTGCTACAAATGAAATAATACACTGTGCCTTAGCAAGAAGCTAAACAGCACCAGTCTGGTGGCTCTCCAGGGCACAGGCCTACCGAATTACCAGTGAAAATCAAATAGAGCAGCTTTTAAGCCTCAGCCCACCATCTGAAGCGGTCTTGTTAGAGGGTCCATGACTTCGTGCCCTGCCCCCCAGGCAACAGCAGTGTGCAGGAGTGAGGGGTGTGGGTGCAGGGGGCTGTGGCAGCTTGCAGGCCCTCAGCTCCTGCAGCCCACCGCTCCTTCCCTGAAAGTTGTTTCTGCTCTTCAGAGCAGGGCAGCTGGGGGGCACCGGGGCAGCCCCAGTCCTGGGCATCAGGCACCTCCCTGGGGCCGGGTCAAGGCCAGGCCAGGACCTGGGCCCGCAGGTGGGCCCGTGTCGGCAGGGCCCATGTCTGGGCAGGGCAGGGCTGTGGTGTGGTGGGGGCTGTAGCTCAGGCTTTAGATGAGAAGCAGCTGCCACGGGCCAGGGTGGGCCATGGCTTGGCCTCCGCAGCGGGATGGGGGCTGCCCTCAGCTGTTCCGATTCTGAGCTGGCCCTGAGCCCTGAAACCAGACCTCCCGCCCTTGCAACTGTTACAAAATCTATTTTTGTAATAGATTAGTCCTATATTACAGTATATTAGTATATTATATTATTATATTCATAGTAGTCCTATTGCTAATTTAGTCCTATCATTTCATTATTGGGATTGGCTACCTCATGGTTTTCAGGTAGCATTTTAAGCTTTTGATTTTACCCCGTAAGCCCTAAGTGGTCAAGCGATGCCTGTTTGAGGGATTATCAGTGTTGGCACATGGAGGCTGGCTGGAAAAATGGATCCCACCTTGGAGAATACCTTCACATCTGAAGGCTTGACACTTGTTTTGCCAGTCCTGGACCAAAACCAACACAGGTTGGTTCCATCTTAAGGTTCCAGATAGCTAACAAATGGACTCTTAAATAATCTCTGACATAAGAGACCCCAGTTTCCAACCAGGCAGACTGGAAGTTAGAGCAGTCTTTTACATTCCCAGCTGAGTGATCGAAGGTCCAGGCTGGAAAGCAAGTCTCTCTTCAGCTTGCCTAATCGAGCTGATCTGATTTCTGTAAATAATTAAATATTCATTAGACCTCTGGGCTCTGTAGCACTTTCCTATTCCCCGTTTTGCCTCTTCACTGCACTGGTTCTCTTGGTTTGGCCTCTCAGTTGCAATCCAAACACATCTAAGGAGCCCACGCAAAGATATTTTTCATGAAGCTGGATACATTCTCAAGGAACATTAAAGGTTTGATGGAAGTAATGAAAAACTGTCCACCTTTCTGTAAATGAGTTAGAAATATTTTAAGGATGTTTTCACACGATGTCCTTCAGATTAAGAGTTGGAGAGTGCTGGCAAGATAATCTCTCTTGTCTGTTAGCCTGCCTTGGAATCATCTTAATATTTGGATTGAAACAGCTGTAATTTCTTGGTCCTCAAAACAGGCTCTACTGCCTTATCTTCCTGTGCTGTAGTGAAAGGGTAAGAATATGGAGGAATAGACACTTTTGTGGAAATGGAGAAGGAAACTGTTTCTGGACAGCTAGGAAATAAAATGGTTTGTTAAAGACTGATATGGTACTTACTACGTACTAGGGAGTAGCAGAAAGTATTGCTTTTCTGCATCTATAGAAGTACATGGAGAGCTCACTTTTCTGACTGTTCTCTTTCGTGTTTCCTATTTCCCTGAATATTTCATGTGGGATTTCTCTACAGGAGCAGTGACTCAGTCCATGCAAACCAACAATTCTCCCACTTACCCTCCTGTGAAGGGAAATTTATTTTAGTTGAATTGGGTGATTACAGCCATGGAGGAGAAATGAATGTTTGCCTTTTCAAGTGGAGGAGAAGTCAAAGAACCCTCAAAGGTGGTGAGTTCTTAAATGAGATTAATGTCATCTCCTAGTTGATCCCCTTGCATCCCCAAAGAAAGAACAAACTCTAGATCACAATGAATGTGCTCTGACTTCAAGCCAGGATAGTCACTAGGCCTTTCAGGTATCACCTCCTAGTGCCAGGATTGCCACCTTTGCCCTTATTTACAACCACGCTCATATACAGCAGGGGAAGCATGACTCAAACCCCACTCTCTGATGGTTTAGAGGCAATATGAATCGATACAGCATTGCAAGAAATTGAAACAGATCAGATATCAGTCTGCAATGGCTTGGCCAAAAACAGGACTACATGATCTTTTTTCTTTGAGGCCTGAATGTAAGTATTTCAAACATAGAATTATAGAATCACTAAGGTTGGAAAAGACCTCTAAGATCATCAAGACCAACTGTCAACCCACCACCACCATGCCCACTAAACCATGTCCCTAAGCACCTCATCTACACGTCTTTTAAATGCCTCCAGGGATGGTGACTCCGCAACTGCCCTGGGCAGCCTGTTCCAAGGCCCGACCACTCTTTCAGTAAAGAATTTTTTCCTAATGTCAATCTAACCCCCCCCTTGGCACAACTTGAGGCCGTTTCCTCTCGTCTACATGGTAGACTTAGCAATCATCTATAACACATATGTGCATGCATATATATACACACACATATATAGATATATACATACGGCTTACATATATATGGCATATATATATACGGCTTAGACAGGTACACTCTTCGCTCTGTAAAAAACTGGCTGGATGGCCAAGCCCAGAGAGTTGTGGTCAGTGGAGTTAAATCCAGCTGGCGACCAGTCACGAGCAGTGTTCCCCAGGGCTGAGTTTTGGGGCCAGTGTTGTTCAATATCTTTATCAATGATCTGGATGAGGGGATCGAGTGCTCCCTCAGTAAGTTTGCAGATGACACCAAGCTGGGCGGGAGTGTTGATCTGCTGGAGGGTAGGAAGGCTCTGCAGAGGGACCTGGACAGGCTGGATCAATGGGCCGAGGCCAACTGCATGAGGTTCAACAAGGCCAAGTGCCGGGTCCTGCACTTGGGCCACAACAACCCCAGGCAACGCTACAGGCTTGGGGAAGAGTGGCTGGAAAGCTGCCCAGAGGAGAAGGACCTGGGGGTGCTGATTGACAGCTGGCTGAACATGAGCCGGCAGTGTGCCCAGGTGGCCAAGAAGGCCAACGGCATCCTGGCCTGTATCAGGAATAGTGTGGCCAGCAGGAGCAGGGAGGTGATCGTGCCCCTGTACTCGGCGCTGGTGAGGCCGCACCTTGAGTACTGTGTTCAGTTTTGGGCCCCTCACTACAAGAAGGACATTGAGGTGCTGGAGCGTGTCCAGAGAAGGGCAACGAAGCTGGTGAAGGGCCTGGAGCACAAGTCTTATGAGGAGCGGCTGAGGGAACTGGGGTTGTTTAGCCTGGAGAAGAGGAGGCTGAGGGGAGACCTCATTGCGCTCTAGAACTACCTGAAAGGAGGTTGTAGCGAGGTGGGGGTTGGTCTCTTCTGCCAAGTAACTAGCAATAGGATGAGAGGAAATGGCCTCAAGTTGTGCCCTCAAGGGGGGGTTAGATGGGACATCAGGAGAAATTTCTTTACTGAAAGAGTGGTCAGGCCTTGTAACAGGCTGCCCAGGGAAGTGGTGGAGTCACCATCCCTGGAGTTATTTAAAAGACATGTAGATGAGGTGCTTAGGGACATGGTTTAGTGGGCATGGGTGTGTTGGGTTGATAGTTGGACTAGATGATCTTAGAGGTCTTTTCCAACCTTAATGATTCTATCATTCTATTCTATGATTCTATGATTCTACATATACACACACACACGCATATCTCTCCGTGTATGCACACATATGATGGGAGCCACATGAAATAACATCTGTTCCAGTATACATATATTATGCTTGTAATATACATATTGTGCCTATATGTATATAGATATATATATTATAAGTAAGAATCATATTAACATATGTACTTTTATGCACATATCTATATATATACACACTTTATACATGCATGCATACTTATATGTATACATACATATCTGTATAGCGGGTATAGATTATATACCTGTATGTATACAGGTACATATGTATTTATCTGACTCCAAAAATTTAAGCTTTTCATAATAATATGCTATTCAGTAGCCACAATTCAGCTCTTTTTTGCCTAGAGGCTGATCTCAAGAATGAAAGCACACTCCTCTTAGTCTGTTTCTTTCAGGCTGTCTATGAGAGAGAGACCCAGTACCGAGGCAGAGATCCTGATTTCTTATTTCTGAGACCCCACATAACTTGCATACCAGATACTGAATGTTGAAGTGTGAATAGCAGTAATCATCTCATGCACTGTACTGTAAACAGGATTTTTGATGACATTTCTATAGAATCCTGCTAATAGTAGTTACAATCTACTCAACTTTAAATAAATATGGTGTGCAATGAGGGATTTCTTCGGGGAAAAGTGCAATTGCATCAGTCCTGAAAAGGCCAGGCATTGCCATTTCAGGTCATCATGTCCACCTTAGTGCCACAACCCATCCTCCTGTTGACTCTTTAAATACCAGAACTATAGCTAAAATGATTCCACAGAGGACCTGATGGAGAATCAAGTTCGTGGCTTTTCAACAGCAATCAGTTCTGGCACTTCAGATTTCCTGCCAAGAAAAGAAAATGGAATTTATTCCTCCTGGGCATTCAGGAAAAAGAATATTCTAAAGAAAGATGATTATGGGACTTCTCTGTCTGTTACTTCCCTTCCTGCAGTAGGTTTTGAATCTCAAGCTTAATTTGAATCATATTTAATGAGTTATTCCATTCCCAAAACTTTGATGAAAAATGATGGCAGGGAAAGGAAAGAGATAAAATTAGTGTCTCTGATGAGATAAAGGCTTAAGTCTGAACTCAACTGATATTTCTTTTGTGGTTTGCAGGTTAGTCATTCGGCATGCTCACATGGCAAGTCAGTCACCATGGACATAGCCGGAGTCAGCTGGGAGTTAGGAGGAAGAGGAGAATTGTGAGAGTACACATGGGGAAAGTGTGCATAAATTTCACTTTTTAAACTAAAAAACCCAATCTGTAGGAGACAGCCTTCAGTAGCTACAAATATTCAAGGAATAATTTTTCCATCTGTGATTAACTCAAAGATTTTATTCATCATTTGCCAGACCCATCAGTGCCCTTTGCAGCATTAAACTGAAGTACTGGACAGAGCTCCAGCTTTAGCCTTAGAGAGCATTCAGGGAGTCTGTTTAGCCAAACATGAGACAGGCTGTCATGTTACTTACTATAGTTAGCCACTGTAAGTGCACACTATCTGTTGTGCTGCTTTCACATTTTTTTGCAGGTTCAATTCCACTAGCTGCTTCTGGACTCTGAAGTCTTACAGCAATGCCTTTAGAAAAACACCTGACTTTTGGTGCCTTTTCACAACAGTTAGCATAATCTAAAACACCTTAACTGATGTTCCTTAACCAATTACTCTTAGATACTGAAGTTAATAATTTACAATGGAAGTATCCTTGCACTTTTTTCTCACACTATCTAGCAGAAGCTAGTTTTTGCTGATATAGAAAGGCCAGGGTCGGATATAGGTATAATTGTTTGGGGTTAAAAAGCTTATAGCTGACAAGTATTGGTCTATGTAGCAAGAGATGTTAGCAAAAAGAGACTCCATACAATATTACTAAAGGGCTATAATGTTGGAAACTGTTCACAGTCAGTGGAGGTCTTGCTAGTTGTCTGCAAAGAGGTTGTTGCAGTGACGCCACAACTGTCCCAGCTGTCATTTAGAGTAAGTTTAAGACTTCTAAGTATTTATCAGGACAATTGCTCCTATTAAAAGCTACAGTATGTACTTAGCAATGTAAGAAAGACAATTTGTCATAATTAATCTGATTTGTGCGATACCATCTGTTTCACATTCACATGTTTAGCATCACAGGCTTCTTCTACAGTAGTAGATCATGCAGGCCAAACTTTATCCTTTGGTTGTGAGGGCAAGCAGCGTTGTATATCCCATATCTGTTCATCTAAATGATCTTCTCCCCCGATAACAGGATAGTCTGGTCTATACAGCCTACTCGGGAAGGTTTGTGTTTCATGCTATCCCCTGAAACAGGCTCAGACATTCTTTTTCTGGTGGCGTGGTAGTTGGAATACGCCAAAAGCATGCTGGGCACATGCTAACGGTGAAAGAATGCAAACAATCATATTCCAATGTTTCGCTGAGGCTTTGACATTGCTAAGTTTAGTACTATACACATAGTAGCTGTTTTTTGTCTAGGCTCACCACTTAAACATCAACTGCATGATCAAACATTTGATAGACTGAAGCTTCATTTAGGTGACAAACATACAGTTAGATGCTGCAGGAAAAATAAATAATAGGAACAGTCCAGAAAGACCCTGGATGTTGGCTAACCATTTGGATTAAAAGAGCCATGATACTATTAAAAAAGTCTTAAAATTCCAGGGTAAACCTTCAGCCTGAAGTGTAGAGCAATAAAGTCTATAGTCCATTAGCTACCATCTTTCTAGAGCACATTTAAACATGGTATTTGTTGCATGACAGGTGTGTGTACCTGGTCACACGATGAGCACATGTGTGTAGCTGCTGGATCACAGGATGTGCTTTTCTGACATGCCAAGTGCACACATTATATCTTAATAATGCCATAATGTTGAAATAATTCAGTCATGTCATAGATTGGCATTATATTTGATATGTTCTATTGTGTGACATGCCATTAAATGTCATCCTTAAGTAATTCCATAAATGTCTGTAGAGTTTACCAAAGGGAAGGATTCCTACCACCATTTTATATTGGCAATTTGGACTTTGTACAGAACAGAGTGCTTATTGCTGCACAATGCCTGGCACAAAAAAATAGAGGCTAATCTAGGAAAAAGCTTTTATGTATTTCAGTAATTACAAACAAGCAGATAATGACACAAGATAGACAGACTTTCATATTTTGACCCAATTTCTTTAGGAGAAAATATGTTGTGAATACCATTTGCTAGGTTTCATGCAAAGAACAAAAGACAGGTTTATTTAGAGACTGTAAAAGGTTTGGTGTGACCCTGGAGTCAAGGAAAAATGTCCTCTGCAAGACATGAGGCAGCTGTGCTCTGAGGGGAAAACAACTGTAATGAGAAAGGTAGTTTGAGGGGCCTGCTTAATTCATCATATTAATTGAAGGAGTTAGGAGCACAGGGAGATAAAAATAAAACATTTTCTCAGCTGCTGTCACAGATGTGAATCTTCGTGCAGCAAGAATACTTTAACTGGTAACACACAAATACAGAGATGACAGCAAGTGTTTGGAGCCTTGTTTAATTGAGCAAGAGGAGGAAGACACCTCTGGTACATTTGCAGGGTACTGCAAGGTCAAATCTAGTTTCTCTAAGTGGAGTATATGTATTACTAGCAGGTATTTTTCAAGGATGAAGGATTCAGGAGGATAAAGTTCAAAATATTAATGCCATTCTTAATACACATTTCAGTTTAGCCCAATATGAGACTCATTAATAAGATGTAGAATATTTTTTTGGTAACCAGCCTTGCAGAAACTCAGAGATGAATCCACAGCCTGTATAAAAGTACTTAACATCTTACCACTGAAGAGCTATCTCTAATTACATACATCAGAACTCCAGAATGTTTCTATTGTAAATGTGTAATGAATTTGCATACTAAAAATATTTCAGGTCCTAAAAGTGTCTTAAAGGTTAATTATTGAGAGACTGTTCCACAAATATGGGATTCAGGAAACAGAAAAAGCTGGATCAGAAAGATATTATCATGAGAAATTTTAGTGAGATTTATGGTGAACAATGAAACACCTGGGAAAAAATGCCTATTATATCATATGCATTTCCTTACGATTATTGCTATTTGTATTACTGTAGGGAAGAGGCAAACAATAAGCATCACAAGGCAAGGGTTTATCAGGACTGTTCTACTGAAAACTGGTAGGAATATCTGAATATTTCTAGCCCACGTATTTTCCTTGAATGGTAGTTGGGGGTCTGTGGTTCTTTGAGTGACATCCTTTGCACACCTGACAGTCACACTAATGGCAACTTCATATTAAACCAGAGACATGTTATTCTGAAGAATATTAGTGCTTTCTTTGAGTCACCTCTCATTTTGTGGTTTTCCTCAGCTGAGACACAGAGGTAGCACATTATTGTCTCTTATTTCCAGAAGGATCATTGTATTGGCTTTATCCTCAAAAAACACTTGGCTGATGTCTGGAGGGATGCACACATGAAAAGGAACCAGCAGGAAGCTAAGCTCAAATGAATTCTGGACGTGGAACCAGGGGAACAGAGAAAACAACTGGGTTTCTTGTAGTGTTGTTCTGTGTTTCTACACATTAACTCCAGACATTGCTTTCGGTGGCACTTAAAAAATATTTCTGCTCTCTGCTGGATAGTGTGAAACGAAGGCCTGCTGGAATATGAAAGTGGAGTCACTCAAAAGTTTTGGGGGAGAAAACTCATGTACTGCTTACACTATAAGGAATGGTGGGATTAATGTTTGCAAGTCTTAGGCTGAGTCTTTTAAGTATTTTTCTTCACAAGATTCCCATTATTAACTGATGACGTTATTGTTTGTATTGTGTTGGTGCTGAGATTTTTATACAATTGGATTTTATGAATAAGGTACTTTCTGCTGAGGTCAACATCAAGAAACATCTTTACCTCAGAATTTAAGAATAAAGTTATGTCTGATTAAAGTGAACTTCTGAAGAAAGCAAGTAGAGTTTAACATTTACTTACTAGATAATAAACCTTGATGTTCTGCGGAGAGTGTCATGCTTTTATCAGCCTCATCAGCACTATGTGGGACTCTTTCCATAAACCCTAGCTTGGAGCTCAGTGATTATCATCTAGATCTGCTGGGTAATGTTGCTGAGGTTTGTTCAGTAGGAAGCAGAATGCCAGCTCCTCTTCTTCTGGACCAGCCAGATGCTGCACATCCCCTCTGAATTGAAAACTGAGCAGCATACAGCAGCTGCTCCCTGAAGGACAGGAAAAACACTACTAAATAGAGAATGTCCCACTAGAATTGAGAATCTAGAATTGAGAAGAATCTTGGTGAAGTTTAGGAAAAGGTACTGTATACTCCTTTTCCAGATGTGAACTGTAACCCATGACATGAGGAACCTTGCTGCAGAGTAATCTAAAAAACTGTAAGTCGATAAGTAAAAACAAAAACAGTATAAGCATCTAATATGCTAATAAATATGCTAATCTAAGCTAATATGCTAATATGCTAATATTAGATACTACTATTAGATTAGATTAGCATCTAATATTATATCTAATATAAAGCTGCGGGAAGAAGGAGGAGGGGGGGGACATTTGGAGTGATGGTATTTGTCTTCCCAAGTAACCGTTACACGTGACGGAGCCCTGCTTTCCTGGAGATGGCTGAACACCTGCCTGCCCATGGGAAGTAGTGAATTAATTCCTTGTTCTGCTTTGCTTGCGTGCATGGCTTTTGCTTTACCTATTAATCTGTCTTTATCTCAGCCCATGAGTTTTCTCACTTTTACTCTTTCGATTCTCTCCCCCATCCCACCAGGGGGGAGTGAGCGAGCAGCTGTGTGGTGCTTAGTTGCCAGCTGGGGTTAAACCACGACAGCAGCAAACAACAGAATAATCAAGTTATTACACTGAGAAGATGCTTGTTATCCTCTCAGTGGGCGAAGTCTAGTTTCATGTCTTTTCCCTAAACACTCAGTTGCAACTGATTAAGTGTTTTTAACACTGCCATTTGAAATCTTCAAGTCTTTAGTTAGAGCAACTGTCTCATTAAGAATGTTCTTAAGGACTTCCAGACAGAAATGGGTGAATAACTGTACAGCTCTAAGTGGGGAAAAACATTTTCACATTCGTTATTTGATTTTATTTCACCTTGATAAAATAAACAGAGAGCTCTGAATAGGACACATTTTGCTCAACCAAAACCAAAATATTTTGCTATTTTTTGAGTCTCCTTTTTTCTTATTTAAATAATAAGTTTGGCTTTGTTTTAATTAAATGTTATTAAGAAACAAAACTGGTACAGTTTTATTATCACTGTTTTCTATTTTTCTAGTAGAAAAAAATATTATGGTAAATTCACAAAAAGTTTAAGGTTACCTGAACAGACTTTTTGGTTTTCATTGGAAAAAAGTTGTCCAGCTCCATACTTGTATCACAGTTACTCACATTACCACCTTTGGTAAATAATTGTCTTTGATTTATTTTTCTATAAGTGTGTGAGGAATTATTGAAAATGGCTAAATTTTTTCTGCCTGAAATGGCTATAGTACTATCCTCCCTCCTGCCAACTCATGGTTGTCAGTTTGAGGAATATTATTCATGTGAATAAGTGCTGCACCTACTGCCTGTATGCATTTGGGATATTCCCTGTTGATAAAGAATTTTTTTCTAATTAACCATTTAATTGAAAGCTGAAATCAACAACCTCATTTCATATTCTGATTTGTTGAAACCAATATGGGGTGAATAGTTCTTGTCTTTCCTTTAAGATAAAAGGCCCAGACAGGCAACTGCAAATGACACTGGAAGTGTGGAACAACAAAAAAAGTCTTTGTTGGAAGGAAACCATCTTCATGGCCAGCTCACTAAATAATAATGAAATGCACTCTATAACATTTAATGCATCAAACACAGTGTAACCAGCTGATCAAAAGAGATGATTATCCCACTGTATTCAGTGTTGGTGCGGCCTCACCTTGAATACTGTGTGCAGTTCTGAGCCCCACAATTTAAGAAGGATGTGAAGGTCCTTGAATGCGTCCAGAGGAGGGCAGCAAAGCTGGTGAAAGGGCTGGAAGGCATGTCCTGTGAGGAGCGGCTGAGGACTCTGGGCTTGTCTAGTTTGGAGAGAAGGAGGCTGAGGGGCGACCTCATTGCTCTCCACAGCTTCCTGAGGAGGGGAAGTGCAGAGGGAGGTGCAGATCTCTTCTCCCTGGGATCCAGTGATAGGACGCTTGGGAATGGTTCAAAGCTATGCCAGGGGAGGTTTATTCTGGACATTAGGAAGCATTTCTTTACTGAGAGGGTGGTCAAACACTGGAACAGGCTTCCTAGAGAGGTGGTCAACGCCCCAAGCCGATCAGGTCCCACACTATGCAATAGATTCTCATTACTCACATCCCCCTTCCCATCCTGTGATACAATATATATAGCCAAAGAAACGGCTTTATGCTGCATACTTTTCCCTTGATTATATGCCTTTCCTTCTGAAAGAATTAAATGCTAGGATTTTCAGAGCCATGACAATATGCTACATATACAGCTTTGACCTTTAGAGTACTTCCTGCTGTAATTGGCTGATTATGTCTTTGGCAGGATTGGTTGAGTCACCATCCCTGGAGGTATTTAAAAGACATGTAGATGAGGTGCTTAGGGACATGGTTTAGTGGGCATGGTGGTGTTGAGTTGACGGTTGGACTTGATGATCTTAGAGGTCTTTTCCAACCTTAGTGATTCTATGATTCTAACCTCGAGGAGTAACCCTGAGAGGTGTCCCTGCTCAAGGGGAGATCCTGGTGTGCAGCCCGCTGCCGTGCAGGAGAGCTCAAAGGCTCTTGGGCGGCCCACTATTTATGCGGGTAAGATGATTGACTCATAGTCATATTTACATACCAACTGTAGACATTAGTTTCTTCCAAATTTGGCTTGAGTTGGACATTGACCAGCACCGTGGTTAGGTGGATGCATTGCCTATTGTGGTGTTATCTGTCTCTCCGAATCCACTTTGAGCTGGATGCATCCATCACGACCAGACATATCCATCATGGTCACTACAGGTGGTTATCGCTTGAACAGGGTTTTGGGAAGAAGTCAGCTCAGGGGCAGAGGGAGCACACCGTCACAACTGTACAGAGCTCAGAGCATAAATTAGAAATTCCACACTGCCTGTATTGTGCTCATCTTCATATAAGGACTTGGAACTTTCCACTCCAAAATCCTGTTCCAGATGACCTAAAAGAACAAAATTCATGGGCAATATGCTTACATTTAGCCTAGCTTGTAAAAAAAAAAAAAAAAAAGCAGCTGTCTATACAAAGCAGTACAAAGTACTTGATTTTTACATAGATTAAGTTTATAAGGGGTTCTTACACCTTCATTGAAATAAAAACCAGATAGTGAAAGCTTATTTTTTTTGATTGTGAATCCTTTCTTATGAGAAAATCTTAAAAAGAAAATACATTTAAATCAATAAGAAACTTGCTTATGAAGAGTCATTCAAAACCGCCCGATTTAAGCAATTCACACTTGGTGTATTTTGTTAATACTACTGTATTATCTTTCATCTAGAGGGAAAATAAATATTTTGTTGTAAGGTAGGAGCTCCTGCCGGTTATTGTCCTATTCTGCTTCCCTATAGCAAGGATACTTTGATATGGAGCTTTGATTTCCTTCAGTTTCTGAATCTGATATCTGAATAGTTATATGAAACAGGAACATTTATTTTAAATGTCCCTGAGCTATTCTGGCATCGTTTTGTTCAGAGGCTGGTATGGTGTTTTTTAATGCACTCTCTGAAGTCTTCAGTAACTATAAAAAGGAGAGCTGGATTCTTTTCTCATAGGCTTTTTGGTGAAAAAGGAGCTGTTATCAGGTACAGGCTTCTTACCAATGCAAATGGAAGATAAATTTAAGCATTGATGAGTGGTTTAAGAGGATGGTTTGCAGGCAGGGTATAAACTGAATTATTTCCTCGTATTTTCTAGTGAAGAACTCTGATATGTAGTTGTTATTTGAAGTGTAAGTCACAGCTCCAGTACTGTCAAGCCACTAGTTGCACCCAAAATGTACGTCCCCTATTCTAGAGAGTTATGTGGGCCATGAGTCATAGTCTGCTATAGACATGGTCAAACCTTGAAGAGGTGTTGGTAATAAGATTAGTTCTCAGTTATCCTACTGACTGATTTTGCTGACTGATTGCACTGACTACTGAAAATTGTACTCCAAGAGGTTTGTTCACCAAACATGATGTAGAGATCATACCTAACTTGAGACCTTACCTAATCTAAGATGGTGGATTCCTGACCGGGGCATGTGCTTTCACAGACCTTTCCTAAATTTTTTAAGCTGATGTTCTCATCAGCTTAAAAGTAAATTATATGCTGACTGCATCACAGAAGAAATAATAAGAAACAGAAAGAACAAGAGCAAAAATATTTTTATTCACAGCACAGACACAGGTACTCATGAGTCCAGGTCCCCACAAAAAGCCTCCACCTGAAATACAGAAAATACCATGTGTGCTCCTGTGCATTAAATAATAGTGATATAATGTGGTATGGTAGAGACTAAAAGAGTTTATACAATTCATTTCCAGGGGAAATGTAAAAGAAGAAAAGCTTTTGTGCAGAAAAACAAAAGGCTTAAATTCCAGAGAGAGCATTTCAGTTGCTGCTTTGTACTTGGTAGGGTGCAAATAGAAATAACCAAGCAAATGAATGTTACTTTAAAGAGCAGGTGGATGATGGTCAGAACTGAACGTGAAAAGATGATAAACTAGAAAAGCAAAGAAAGCGTGATTAAGCAGTAAACTTAAACTTCTAAGCACACATGTAGATGTGGAGTTGGACACTTAAAATTGCCATGAGACAATGATGTACAGCATTAACAGCCATTTTCTACCTCACTGTGCAGCAAGAAAGGACTGCCTGAAAATTCATTAGAATGATTTTGGTGTAGTTGTGTTGGCTTTACTGAACTGCTCAGATTAATCAAGGAGAAGGCTATAAGCCTTTCGATTAGGATTCTCTTTGCAGGAACTGTACCAGAAGTGAAAGACTCCTTTAACAATTTGGAATAACAGTGGCAAACCCATGAGAGTGACATATTGCAGGCAAAGTTATCAGTAGTACTGTCCTTTCACTAACTCAGATATAATGAAATACCAGTCTTCATCTCACTGCAAATAGTAACTGTTTAAACTTTCTCATGAAAGACAAGAATATCACGATTGAATCTGGCCAGTTATTAAAAATAAAATAATAAAAAAAGTCCTTAATTTTAAAAGAAATCTTTGTCTAATCAAGAGTGAAAAGTATACTTCTCCTCACCAAAAAATCCTGATGATATGCATAAAATATTAGATGAATGCATTGCATTTAATATATTGGAAAAGGTTGCAGTCACAATTGAAAACTACTTGCACAAATGGATGGTGGGGAAAATAATAGATAACTGGAAAGATCAAGGCTGAGCTTAATTAATCTGAAAGTAGAGCAAAAATTGGGGCGCCATTCTTATTCATTAAAAGTAACACTGCAAGCATACTAAGATGCACCTATAGACATTTTGAGTGAAGATAAATTGACTTTGTTATGGCAACTAATAGCATTTACCTTTTCTTATATAAGTTCCTGTGTTAGCTCAATGATTAATGACTTGGATGACAATGTTCATACTGTTTAATGTACTTCAGGGCCTGGATGTCTTGTTTATGTGTATACATCTAATCAGAGATTTTAACAAAAGCCCCTCTTTGACAGAGGAGACAATAGCAAAATGAAAAACGTGCGTTAACTAATAAGCATGAGTTAACTAACAGACTTCAGAGAAAAAAACTGAGTGTAGAGGAACTGCTACAAGTTCAAATCCAGTGTCAGGCAATGAGGAAAGACTCTGGCACTTAGGCAATGTGCATACTAATGAAACCAGAGGGACAATGACATTCTCTGCTTCTCATGACAAGTGGAATCACATAGTTTGTGTCCATACAACCAAATTCTTTCTCCCTCCAGAACGGGATGGCTGGTCCTTGGTGCCTCCTGTGAATGGTTTCTGGCTTTTACAAACTCCTAAGCTACCCCGGGTGCTATCGGGGAGAGTGCTAACAGACCAAAAACATGCCAGGGATGGTGCTGTTGATGTGGATGACTCTGTGCTTATGTGAGAACTTCTGCCCTGGTCCTTTTGGTAGATCAGTAAAAATACAGATTTAGTGTCCAGAAAGTCCAAATATCCACACAGACCGTATGCAAAAAAGGAAATAACTACTGAGAAAAACCCAGCCAAACAAGCAAACTGGCAGAGACCCAATCCAGCAATAGCAATATTTCAGGGTTTTTTTCTGCACACATCAGAACCAGAGGTCTTATTAGACCTTCCTCTGGTCCTTATTGGACCTCTGGTCTAATAAGAGGAAGGAAGCTGTAAAGGAAGTTAGGTGAAAAGTGTAAATTAGTCTATAGAAGAATGAAATAAAATAAAAACCAGCAACACAAAAAAGGAAAAAATCCAGCAATGTGAGTATGAATTTGCAGTGTAAAGTTCCTCCAGATTTCCAGCTTAGATACCATCCTAGTTCCTGTATGATGAAAAAATATTCCCTTAATTTATGCTTTTCCCTAGGATGTGATTTAATAACAGAATAACAGGACTCCTGCAGTTAATGCTTCAGGTTAAGGGACATTATCTGAAATCTGTGCTGGACGGCTCGTGTAAGACTTGGTAGTTTTACATTGATTCTTTCTCCTTGCAAGATGGGAAGTTTTGCATTCCGTAAGCATAGAACAAAAGCCCTACCAGAATAAGGAATTCCAGTGCTCTTTCACAGAAACTGTGAGCTCCAAGGCACACAATTAAGAAAATGGAATATTATTGAATGAACATTATACTTTTTTTGAGAACTACAGATGCATGGAACTATACAACAGCAAAATATTGTTATATTTTTCACATCCAAAATGTACATCACATTTTCTAAGGTTTGATGAGTAATGTTTCCAACCTAATTAACCAACTAGCCCATATAGTAAGTTAGCTCCCTCTGAGATTAACATGAAAAATAACAGACTGTTCCCTATTGCAACTATAGAAAAGAACACAGGATATGAATCTTCGACATGAATGAGTTATTGCCAGTCACTCAAAATTTTGCATGTGTAAGAAAGTGAAAATTACCAACTGTAAACTGAATTCTTTCTAAAACTTAATTTTTCATCAACCATGAAAAAAAGAATACCTCTTTTAGCCTTTTTAATTCAACTTTGCATGTGTTCAGAGTAATCCATTGATTATTATACTATTATTTATGAAGATTTTTTTCTCTGGTATTGATTGGAAGACTTTTTTTTTCTTTTTTGTTCCCTGGCAACATTTCTGTCAAGTGATTGCTGTGGCAGAACTAAGAGAATAATAACAAAAGTGAAAGTTCATCTGAAGGTCAGCTGTGAACACATATTGTTCTCTTTCAGTGATGCTTTACTGCAAGTCTTCTAGTTTGACATCGTTTGACCACCATTAACCCCAGATCTGTGCACTGCCAAATCAATTGACAGGACAAATATGAGCCAATCTGCACATGGTTACACAATCACAGTTCCAATGTGCATTATAGGACTAGCAAGATGCCTCAGTAATGCCTCAGTCATGCTGCCATGTATAGCAGACTGCATGTGTCCACCCAGTCCTTTTCTGGTTTACAGACCCAGCTGGTTTGTACTTTGGGATGTTTTGGGCAGCTCTTTGAAGGCAGAAGTGGTGTGTAGGGGTGGACAATCTGCTTTCCAAACCAGCCACCACCCAGGAACCAGGCACATTAAATATTTAATGTCAGACAAAGGCAGGCTGCCTTCTGCATTTCAGCTCAGAGGGAGTGATGTGTCCTTTTCATCTCCCACCTGAGCAGGTACGGCATCAGCAGCCTGGATCCACATCTGCTGTGATTGCACTGTGATGGCACAGCTGCACCCAGACTCATGGCACAACTCACTCTCCTGCTCCTCACGGACCACTGACCATGGCAGATGGCAGAAGTGGATGTGAACTTAGCACAAGCTGAACCATTCACATTGCTGGGAAATTCTGTGTTGCCTCCAGTGAACAGCAACCTGCTTCATATAATATCTAGGTTCATGAGGAAACTGCTGATTATGCTAGCAGTTTGGGATTGGGATGCCTGCTGGAAGGGGACATTTAGGCAGGGAAGAAGCTAACGGTTATTGGTAGAAGTGTGAACTCACCCCTAATTTGGTATTGGTGAACATGAGGATGCCAAGGAGTTTGAGGAAGAAGGCTGTGCTGGACATGAGGGAGATGGCATTCCTGACTCCTGTCACATCCATCAACCTTCTTTGGGTTAGAAAGATTTGCAAAGGTGATGAACACATGAAGTGTCATATTGTGCTTTGCTCCATGAGATGCCCCTGTTGTGTAGACATCATTGATGGGGTGCATTTTATTAGTGGCCTCCTATGGCCAAACCCACTTTCTAATCAGTAAGAAGGCAAGTTGCTCTGCAGGGCTGCAAACCGTGGCAAAAAACCAGGGCCACTGAACTCAGCAAGTGCTGAACTTGTCTTGACTGGCATTTCCTGCCTGCAAACATGTCTGGTAAGATCTGTCTGTAAAACAGTAGTGTCTGCATAGAGAATATCAAGGCTCAGCACAGGTGTGAAAAACAGAGGGTTCCTCGTTGCTCTCAAAGCATATATAATGTAGAAATTACTTTTTTTTTCAGTGAACTAGTTCATAAATCAATGAAAATTTTCTCAGCTAACTCCATGGCAAAGTTATACTGACATTGCTTTTTAAGTATGCAGAGTCATTCAACATTTCATGGGAAGACTGAGATTTTCCATTCTTTTTGTATCCCCTGCAGGTGAGTGACAGTCTATGAATGAAGACATGTCTTCCTGAATGAGATCAAATACCCAAATAATTATTGGAAGATTGGAAAGCTAATTTCTTGATAGGTTTGGAGGTCACCTAATTACGCAACCACAGACTGTAAGTGACTAGAAATATCTGATGTTCGTCTTGATTTGATATCTTAAAAAATACTGAGCTAATTTCATTACAGACAATGGAGTTAAGGTGGGAAGCACATAGGAACTGTCCTGTCTGATTTTCTTTTTCTATTTTTTAATTTCTAGTTACTAAAACTGCTTGGGATCAAGGGAAGGGAGTAACTTTTCTTAAATTGCCCCCTAAACTGAGATTTGATGATACAGGAAACTCATCTATAGGTTTCCTAGCACTCAATCCGAACTGACAAGTTCATATGACACAGACCATTGGTCTGCAACAAAATTACAGTTCTAAGCTGCTTTTATTAAAATGTTTTAGTAAGTTAATGTCAGTATGACTAAGTTGTGCTTGTTCCACTGCTGCAACTCCACACTAAGGAACATGAATGCCCTCTAAAAACCTCAATAACTGTCAGATGCTGTCTAAAAATAACTGGTACTGATCAGGTAGTTAGTGGCTTGTCCCATCACACTTACATTTTTCCAAGGGTATTCTGTGGGATCAAGCTGAGTAATTCCTCTACCAAAGATGCCCGAAAAGCAGATTCTGCATTTGGGAGCTGATTATCTGATCAGAATTTAATCCTTTTTATTTACATTGCAGGATGGTATTAAGGTGGGAATCTGGAGTGTGAAAATGTTCCTCTGTTTTCAAGGTAACTAGTTATTTCTGTTTCAGATCAAATCTACAGCATAAAAATAAAGAAGAACCTGTATTCAAGAAACAAAATGAACTGACTTAGGCATCTTCAGGTAGTACATTGATGCTTTTTTTCTAAACCAAGACAAATATTTTAAGAAATATTATTTAGTATTTCAACTTTTCTCAAATACGCAGATAATGAACCATGAGTCTGAGCCTTCCAATCAGCAGCAAAACTGTCATTTATTTCAGAGTTTATTAGTTCAGTCTTTATCCAGAGATCCAGAGTGAAGAGCAAACACACACAGAGAAAATCCTAAACTGAGTATTGTTTATAGTTCCACTATCTACAGCCAACTATAATTAAGCTTTGAGGTTTTAGGTATTTATTCTGAACTCAGGTGTTTAAACTGTGACAAGGGTTCTGCAAGACTAATTTTTAACAAGTGTATAGTTTAAAAATGCCTACTGAAATTAATAGAGCTAGCTATTTGTTTTCATCACCTAGGTCTTCTATGTAATTCTTTGAGAGGCACTTCTCAGACTACGGAGGGCTGTTCATTCTGACCTAGGATTTTCTCTCTTTTCTTTGGTTATTGAAAGGATGTAAACAATTAACTCAGCGTATTTCTAACCCTCAGACAGCTGAAAGCAGATGAATCCCATCCATTGCACCTGAAGATTCTGAGAGATCAAACATGCACTTTGTGTTTGAAAAGGGCAAATTGTGTTTGTATTCTCAGACACGATCCTTAACATTTACAGGACTGATAGGTATGCATTTACAGACAAGCAAGTAGCGTCATTCCCTGCACTGTTTTCTGTAAGAGTACTTTTTGTATTTTAAGTGCATCAAAAGTAATGAAAATAAATGAACAAAGAGATAAACCACTAACAATTAAATTATAAATAACACTCCATAGAAAAGAGCATCAACCCAGTTCAGAAAGCAAATGTTACAGGGACAACTTGGAATATTTGGTCAACTGGCTTTAATTTTCCTGTGTCCTTCATGTTGGGACTTCTTCTAAGTCCACACACAAGGAGTTGCTGACTGTACCATTTAAAAAATTTCATTATCAGCATTCCTGAAGAGTTGATTTTGATTCACTGGAATAAGTATGATAATTTATGAGCAATACAGAATGGTGTCTCCGAAAATGTAAAACTCTTTCCATTTACTTTTGGCACAGGTAAAGCACTATCCATTTACACAAGAAAGTTTCCCAGCTAATAAAAATGCTGCTCATGGGAGCACTCCGACTTGAGCGCTGTGGAAATGTGCGTGCATTCCCACACATGCTTTCTTTGGGCAGTGTAAAACAATTGCTTCTGACTAGCAAAGACTACTCTAGATAAATAGTACCTGACTACAACGATTTTTACAAAAAGAACAGTACTGCAGGTTCAAGAGAAGTAGTGGGCTCTGTCTTTCTTCTGTAAGGATAGAGAGAAAAAAATTAGGATTTAAGAAAATATTTCCTAAGGAAGATTTTACCATTTTGGATCTGCATCCCCTTCTCTGCTCTTCCTCTCCTTATACTTTCCCCCATCCTTTCCCATTCATTTTGTCTTCACCCATACATGGCTACCTCCCTGTGCCACTTACTGGTGGCTGGATAGAATGTAAAGCCATGATTTTTTCATTTGGTCCCAAGTACTAAAAATACATTTTATATCTTTCCAGCCTTTTAGGTCTCTCGATGTATATTTTATGACTGTTTTTGAGAGCCTCCATCTCCAAGGGTAACATCCAAAGGCTTCTAATCAAACATTCATGCCACCAAATGTTCTCTTTGATATAACAATTTTTATGGTCTGAAAATAAAATTGATAAGACCCTTGAAGAAATTTAAGGTTTTTAACTTTTTGAGGGGAGAAATTCTCATAAACAGTGGAAATTAACAAGTTTTAGTTTCTTGCTATTCAGTGGATGGCAGCACTGGACAAAGCAGTATAGATGTGATTCTCTGAGCATTTTTTAATATTTTAGATGCATGTGTAACTTATTCTTTTTCTTGAAAACCTTAAAACTGCATTAACTGAGTTCTATCAAACTTGATTTGAAAATCAGAATTAAATTTTTACACCTTGAATCTTTTTTACTTTTTTTGCAACCCTCTCACAATGCCAAATAAAACGCAGCACTTGCTTAGCAAAAAGCAGAATATCTGCTTGCTTACTCTCAGTCCAATATGTTTTCAAAACACAGATTAACTGATTTTAGGCTCTCAGGGTGTGTCCTACTCATTTTATTGGCATGAATCACTTCACTGCAGTCCTGGGAAACAGGGGAGGCAAGATTTAATGTCTAGAAATAAAAAGAGGTTGATGACTTATTCTTAGCAATTAGAACTTTTCAAATTCATACTGTTACACCAATAATTGCAGGTGGACAGATAATATTAATATGTAAGCCTTCAGATTATTCCAGCCATAGGGGATGCAAAGATTTATTGCCAGACTAAATAAAGCGGAGTAACAAAACAGCACATGTGATACATGGAATGAGTATGAGCTCCACGTGATGGATCCATTAATGTACCTAAGCCTGTTTTTATGTATCTAGCTTCTACCACTTTAGGGTACTGCAATACTACAATAGCAACCTTTGGAACAATGAAATACATTTTACCATTTCCTATCTCTAACTGTATTATCCCTTTTCTAGAGATCAGTATTGGTACTTCAAATAACTTGATCAAAAAATCCACCATGGTGGGTTATTTTCCCTTTTGCATACCCACTTCAGAAGAGAAGTGAGTACCTGAAAAGCTCTTCTTTCATTAAATCTAGCTGCTGTTATTCCAGGGAAAAAGCCTAAAAAAATGAACAGATGAACTTTAAAGATCTCATTGGGCCCTCAGAACAATTAATGAACTACTAAATTTATGGTTTTAAACCCATTATATTTCTCTGTTATCCAATGACTGCTTTGCATGTGACCATTCACTGGAGCACACAATAGTCCTTCTACTGTCACCCAGGTACCAAAACCTGTGATTGCTCTCTCTTGCACACCCTTTGCCTGGCGGAACATTTTCAGACACACTGTGGAGAGTTTGGTACCTAGGCAGGAGTTAAATCTCATGTCTGTGGGTCCAGTTCTGGCATTTCACTTTAAATATTTGAATAGCTCTTTTGGCTTGTGTCTTATTTTAAATTTCTACAAGTTTAAGTTTAGTCATTTTCTCATGCATTTTGATGAGTTAACCTTCAAGAGGAAATCTAGGGAAGTATTTCTGCGCCCAAAGCTAGACATATGCCAAAGTAGCTAGGTGATTCAGTTTTGTAACTAAGCATTTGCCTTCTTTAATATATAGATCAGGCATACATTCAAGCAAAAATTAAAAAATAAACTTTAAACGTCTCTAGAAGTCTGGGATTTTGAAAATCAAGTCTGCAAGTCAATTTTACAAGGCATATAGAGTAGATATTCTGCGTACCACCGAAGGGTAGGATTTGTTCATTAGATATATGCAATTAGTCATCTACTCAGTCATCAATGGAGAGAGATTAGGCACTTCTAAAGTCAAATTCATCATTTCCTAAGGTGAGCGTGTAGGAAAGATGGGGTGGGTTAGCCTTTACAGATGCCTAGCTCTCTTCTTTGGCTACAGTGGGACCCTAAGTAAGTAGTTCAGTGCTAGTCAGGCACCAACTGAAATTTCAGTCTAGCACGAGGATTTCTTAGTACCAGTACATAAAAAGTACCAGGGATGTTCTCCGGCCCTGAGGTCAGCTGGTATAAAGTGGCTGGGATTCTTACTATTGAATATATTTTCACTTTAAAATGCTGCAAAATGCTAAAAAACCTGATGATTGTCGTTAATCCCCAGAAACATGAAGGAATTTTATGGGAGAGTGCTAGTCAGGCTGCACTAAACACGTGCCAAGAATCTTTTTAATGATTGAGCAATGTAGAGGATTGAGTTTCAGCACCTTGCACTAAATAAAAGCAGCAGTTTAGAAACAGCCAGTGACAAGACACTACTGAAATATATGCGTGGAACCAAAGAGGACTTCTAAAACTACAATAAGGGAAGTCAGAGAAAACCTGTGTGGAGGTGTGGCAACTATGGGGACTGGATCCAGTGACCTGTGTGGTCTTTTCCATGTCTATGTTCTATTTAAATCCAAATTTCTGTGGGACAAAAGAAGATTCTTCAACAGAAAATTATGACAGAGACTATCTTTTCTAAAATAAAAACACTTTTCACTGAGAAAAACTTTCATTCAGAATAGTTTGTTGTGTACTCAGATGCTTTCTTACTAGTTTTGGTTAGTGCAGGCACGAAGATGTTGATATACTACTTGAAAACATAATCTTATCAGAAAGCTCTTAGGAAAACTGAATTAGTATATTTCTAAGCAACACATTTCCAGACAAGACATCAAGACAGTCTGGATAAATAACAACCAACAAGTTCATTTTTTAGCTTCTAATGTTTCTCTAAACACTCTTTACACTCCCACTCGCTGCAAGATAAAATAATTATCTTACTTAAACATTTGCATTTATCACTTATTACAAAAGTTTGACCTGTATGTTTCATCTGAATCAGTGTGTGGTAAAAACTCTTTATCCAGAAACACTGCCAGTCATGAGCTCAGTTCATACAGTTTTTGCCATCTGTGAAAGAAGATGTATGTCTGGAAAGACAAGATAAATGTCATTCCTGGGGAAAATTAAAATCTAGATTTCCCTCTGTAACAGAATAATTTAAGCTTAGGAAAGTAAGAGATCTACTGGTGATATGAAAACCATCAGATAACAGGTAACCAGTAAAGTAAAAGGGTAAAAATGGGGGAAACTAGAAATAAAAGTAGTAGAAAACAGAAGGGGAGGCAATGGTACAGTAAGACAAGGGCTGGTGCCAAGGACATCTTCTATTGTACTCCCACATGCAAGTCTGTTGTGCTCTGCTGCTCAAACTCATTTTCTTTTTCTTCCTAGAGTAACTTTCAATACAGTCTTTATAAAATCGTATTTTATTGAGTCAGCTGAACCAAATGTATTTTAGAAAGCCACATGAATTCCTGCCCTATTTCAATTATTTAAGCCACAATATATTATTTAGCGTCCTGTGTGTTCATTTGTTTTTGGGCAATCAATCTATGTGTATCAAAGAAATGACATTCTGATTTGAGTGCTTTTTTAGAAAAGAGTTACTCACAGAAGGAACTTTTAGAGCTCATAATACTTTGTGTATTTCAAGAAACTATAAATGGCTCTTTCCTGTTTTATATGATAGATAGTTTAATTTAACTTCTCAGCTCTCAGGCAAATATATACTCTGCAATACAAAAGTATCATCTAACCTCTTGGCAGTGTAATTTTAATTAAAATGTTGTGTATATATTTATTTAAAAAGGGTGGCATACATCCTCCCTAATATGACCCAGAGGTGTCCATCCCTTTTGCTGGGCTTTACATTCTCTCTGGGCAGCTACCTGAGCCTGGATGCCTAAATGAGAAGTGACTGCTGTGGAGGGGTCTTTGCATGCTCAGGGGAGGAGCACCTCTTCCTCCCAGTCTGATGGGGACTCTGTTTTCCCACCTTTTGATGTCTGTTTTTATTTTCATGCCACAAATGGCAGTAATGGAGATCAAGTGCACCAAAAGTAACAATAAGGCCAGATTTACAGGCTTAAAGTCTGTAAGAAAATTTCCGTTCCGGTGTGGCTGTGGAAAATGGAGGACCTCTGGCTACTGGGAGAGGAAAAGGGGCTTTCTGGGCAAGCCAAACACGCTGAAAGACACTGAAACCAGGAGGTGGAATATCATGGTGGAGGAGAAAGATGACAAGAGCTCATGGGATAACTGATGGGATAATGGGATACCTGTGGTCACCTTGGCCAGGGACAGGACAACAAAGGAACATCCATATAGAGCAACATTAAACACTGCCCACTGTCCTTCCTTACAAGGGAGGATCTAGACCTAAGGCAAACTCTTCTCTGTTACATCCTCTTACAGGCCTTATCAGCCCTGCCATGAACAGCGATACTACATCTTAGAGGTGACTATCCTGGCAATTTCCATTCTGTAAAGTCTGCTGACAGATTTTGTTGCCATTCAGAGAAAGTGACTAATTTAGAAAATTCCTGTAGCAGGGTAGTATTTTCTTCCTAGTTTTAGAAAAAAACAAACAAACAAACCAGTTTGACTTTTAAGGCAGTCAATTGTGGGAGAGTAAGTCAAATTCCTTCAGTTCTTCAGTTTTCCTGGAGCAGGGACAAACTGTTGAGTCCTCTGTGATGGAGCAGGGAGTTTATAAGCCTTGGAGGCCAGGCTCCAAGTGTGTGTTCATGTGTGTCATGCTTTCCACCAGGCAGTCTTTGCAACAGGGAACTGGGATGATGTCATGATGCAGGAGGTATTGCAGAGTGTCCTTGGTGTCAGGTATTCTGGAAGCCATGGAGTCCTCCAGGTGAGCTTGGCAGGGCCTTTGGTAAAAGTCTGTAGAAAATATTTCTGAGAAGTGTTTTTAAGACCTGTCATTTTTTTCATATTATAGTGGATTTCTTGGAAAATTACCAACCAACTCCACTACTTTTCACATGCAAAGTTCACTAAGTATGCAAGCATTTTGGGATTTTATTTTAAACTTAAAATTAACTACACTGAAGAGGAAATTAAAAGATCAAAACTAGTTTTCATCTCATACTAATCCTTTCCTATCACTTGAATCTTATTGATTAGACTGGCCAAAGAACTGGGGAAAGAAGCATATTTTCTCTGAATGGAGTGGAAGACTTAGGTGTTCTTTTGCATCTCTGTTTTCTAGGCTTGCTTTGTTTCCTTAGTCTCACTTGTGTGACTTTAGTCAGTCTAAATTGCAATGTCTCTTGAATTTAATAATTAACAAAGCCAAGTGGTTTTCCTGGTTATAGAGATTTGTGAACAATAGTGATGCTTGGTATTTACATTGAAAAATTACTTTCAGGAGTCAGCAGATACATTTTTACGGCAAGAAAGTTGAGAACTAGATGAAGTACAATTCAGCAAGGAGAAATAATTCAGAGCAAAGTCAGCCTGTTTTGTTTCCAAAACCTCAATGTCATATTGCAGTTTTAACTCTAAAATGTTTTTTTCTGCACAAGAACACACATGTTTTTCTTAATAAATAACGTGAAACTCTACAAAGCTGGTGCTGTGCAGACAAAATAATCCATGATTTGGATTGGCACACAAAGTGAAATTCCATTCCCTCCACCTCTATAAGCAGTCTGTGGGAGCAGTTTTGCTATTGGAATATGTGCACAACAACAGGACGTACAGGAATTAACCATTTTTCTAATTACTAAGCTAAGTATTTTAACCGGGACAGGTTCAGACCTTAGGCCAGTAGCTGACATAGCCAGCAGTACTAACTTACGCTATTTAAGACAACAGAGCAGCACTCATATAACATTAAAGAAAACCAATCTACCAATTTTCTTTAGCCCATTTTATTGGTTATTTCTTGTGCTGTCACCAGTGTTATAATTGTTGTCTTGACTAAGTGTCTTGATGTATTTAAAACCCTTATTTGCACAAAGGAGAAATAATATTTCCTTAGCAGAGCATGCTTTATAAGATGAAATACTGAAGACTGAGACGCCTCAAGACTGGTAATGGCAGCCAAAGGACTAATTTTCCCTTTTTTTTTGTAATGGGTCAACAACTTTCCTTGGAGAAAAGATTTATCAGAGGAGAAAACTGACAGGATGAAAAATAAATAAGTCAGAAAATCTTATCCAAAAATCACACTTCATGCATTTCATGTTCGTTTGTGGACCAATGGTAACTGCATAACCATGTTTTATTAAAGAAAAACTAACAGCTATATTTTTTAGTAGATCCTGCTGTCCTTGCCAGATGGCAACAAAATAACAAGCAACACTGCTGATGGAAGCAAGAAAATAGGGACATATGCACCTGCTCTTCCTACTGCTTCAGAGATAAAATATTACTCATTTTGCCAACCATGATTGCATTAAGTGACAATTTTGCCATGAGAAATCAGCACTTGCTTTCTATGGCTTAAATAAAAATATAATGCTGCTCTGATAGCCTAAGACACTGTATAGTTACAGAGCAAACATCCTGTATGCTTCCAAATGCTGCCCTGTTTGGTTACTAAAATCCTTCGGAGCAATACCGAGAGGCACATGGCATCTTCAGCTGCACCTGGTCTTTGATTTCTGTAGTTGCTGGAAAGCTTGGGAATGGAAGTTGTTTCTTTTTCCTCTTCCTCACATTTTTCTTCCCTTCTTTCAACTGTTTTTTGATCGTTTCCTTTTCAATAAACCATCAGAGATCAATAACTTTTTGGTTGTGAAGCATCAGGGCTGTTCCTAAATATCTAGTTTCTCGTATTCTACGACCAGTTTCCTAAACTGGTGCATCTTTCCCTATTCTGTCTTTAAGTGTCTGAACACACTGAGAACTTATCACTAAAGGTATCTGAAGCACTGAGATGCCCAAAGCCACAGAAAGACACCTGCAGAGAATTTCCAGCAACTAATTCCCATCGATTCCAGTGGCATCTTGTGACCACTGTTTTTTCTAACTATATTATGAAGTTCTTCTGGTGATCTAAAAATCTATCTTACTGAAACTTAGTATTGATCCCTTGGCTGGGCTAGAATATCTATATTGATAGACTATATTGATAGACTATTAGCATATCTATATTTTACTTCATAGGTCTAACTGTTCGTTTTTTATCTCATATTTGTACTTATGGTTCTGACAGTTCAGCCTCAATCCCTGTCTAAGATTGCATTGCTAGTGGCCAGTGTCACTGCTGAATAACCTCACAGGCTTTAATATTTAGGTATATGGAATTAGCTGCTTCTGTGAGAAGTAAGCCCCTATTCACACCAACTGAGTGCATATGGTCATGTTTTCCTTTCTATCTGCAAGGACATGAATCAGCTTAATGTCTCACAGCAAAATGGCTAATCTTTCCACTGAATTTGCAGAGTTATTCTTTGCCGTTGGAGCTCCCACTTTCAGTTCATGTCGATAAATGGTTGTATGTAGTTAATATCTGGAGCACTTGCCAGTGTGTTTGACACTTTTTAAAAACAAATTTGTTTTAAAACAAATTTTTTGTTTACACCATCTCTAACAGATATCAATCTCTCATGATTTATAGAAACTCAAGATCTAGAAAAGTATGCTTTCTGGTCTCAGCAAAAAAATGTCAAATTTAATGTCTACTATGCAGTAATGAAACTATCCCCTCTTCCCTCTCGGTTTATTGACCTCTTTCCGTATAGCAGTACAAAACAGCAGTAGTAAAAAATAACAAGTAGTAAAGAAGAAATAAAGAAAAACAAACATTTAATTTCATTGTTGGTCTGATGGCTGTGTATCTGAATGGAAATTGTTCTGGTCGCTAAGCCTTCATTATAAAGGAAACCAGGAGTCTCCTTTCTAAACTCCTGCAGATAGCGAAGCTTTATTGAGCCAAACAGTATTTTCTTTTAATAGCAATATCAGTTTACTGCAAATAGCAAGTTTCTGTTCTTTAGAGAGAGAGTAACTGATTGAAAGTCAACCTTCTCACTAGAAGGGCTGCTTTGGGTCACTGCTGATCAACCTCTGTGAGGAGGCTGAGGTAGATACAGTGGATTACAATCGTTCTTTTCGTTACAAGTAAGTTCTGTCCTGCTGGTGGCTACAGGGATTTGCTGCTGTCAGTCTAAAGAGTCATTTTAAGTGAAATCCTGAAGGGATTTTTTTTTTCCCAGGGTAGGATCAGAGTTAATGGATACTGATTCAGTTCAAATCAAAGTGATTTGAAATGAATGCTGTCAGATTCACAGGTCACTATAACTATGGGCTGAATTGGCACAGAGACCTTATGGAAAAAAGATGTTAAAGTGGCCATATCTGGCCTTACTGAAATATTGCAGACGACACCAAGCTGGGTGGGAGTGTTGATCTGCTCGAGGGTAGGAAGGCTCTGCAGAGGGACCTGGACAGGCTGGATCGATGGGCCGAGGCCAACTGCATGAGGTTCAACAAGGCCAAGTGCTGGGTCCTGCACTTAGGCCACAACAACCCCAGGCAACGCTACAGGCTTGGGGAAGAGTGGCTGGAAAGCTGCCCAGAGGAGAAGGACCTGGGGGTGCTGGTTGACAGCCGGCTGAACATGAGCCGGCAGTGTGCCCAGGTGGCCAAGAAGGCCAACGGCATCCTGGCCTGTATCAGGAATAGTGTGGCCAGCAGGAGCAGGGAGGTGATCGTGCCCCTGTACTCGGCGCTGGTGAGGCCGCACCTTGAGTACTGTGTTCAGTTTTGGGCCCCTCACTACAAGAAGGACATTGAGGTGCTGGAGCGTGTCCAGAGAAGGGCAACGAAGCTGGTGAAGGGCCTGGAGCACAAGTCTTATGCAGAGAGGCTGAGGGAACTGGGGGTGTTTAGCCTGGAGAAGAGGAGGCTGAAGGGAGACCTCATCGCGCTCTACAACTATCTGAAGGGAGGTTGTAGTGAGGTGGGGGTTGGTCTCTTCTGCCAAGTAACAAGTGATAGAATGAGAGGAAATGGCCTCAAGGTGCGCCAAGAGAGGTTTAGATTGGACATTAGGAAAAATTTCTTTACTGAAAGAGTGGTCAGGCCTTGGAAGAGGCTGCCCAGGGAAATGATTGAGTCACCATCCCTGGAGGTATTTAAAAGACATGTAGATGAGGCGCTTAGGGCCATGGTTTAGTGGTCATGGTGGTGTTGGGTTGACGGTTGGACTCGATGACCTTAGAGGTCTTTTCCAACCTTAGTGATTCTATGATTCTATGATTAAGAAAAACATAAAAGAAAAAACAATGAAAGCAAAACATTAATGAAAGCTGTCAAACTGTTGAGTTTTTCTCCCCTGTTTGACCATGGATGATTACACCAAAGTTTCCTGCTTCCAAACAGCTATTTTATTTTTCAGTCCCAAAGATGAGGGCAGCTCCATGTTACAATGCTACCAAGATGGGAAAAAACCAAGGTGAGAGCTGTTTTGCAATGCCCCTACTGCTGGAGTACAGAAATATCTGATTGGATCAGTACACAATTTTTAACAGCATAAAACCTTTAATTGCACTTCTTTTGGGTGAATAGTTAGAAAAAAAGCAATTTCCTTTAGTTAGCATACTCCGCACTTCCTTGAACTGGCACTTGGGTGGCTCTTTACCTGATGGTCTATGAATTAGAGAAGGTAGGGGGGAGACAACTGATGCTCAAAATGTCAGAGGAAGCCTGATTGCTGTGGCTGGTGCACTTTGTACAATTTCCTAGCCTGGGACATCTTCCTTCTTTCTTCTTTGGAAGGAACCTCTTGGAAAACCAAAAAGCTTCTCTCTTAATTCTGTAACTAGAGTATTTACTGCGGAGTCTCACTACAAAGGTTCATATTCTTATAGCACAGTAATCATCCCTACTTATGACTGTAACTTAAAAAAAAAAAAACCAAACACAAAACAGAGCTCTATGTTTTAACCTCTCCACAGCACAAAGCAGCAAAGCTACTCATTTAATTCTGCCCACTTCCCTTGCCATCGCACTGGCTGGCACTTGACCCTGACACCGTTCAGCAGTGGTTCCCTGAGCCCACCTTGCCTGCAGAAGCTGGCAGAGCTGCATGCTGTCCTGGACCCTACTCCTTCCCACGTCCACCTCAGCCAGGTGGTTCGGGGCTGATAGGACTGGCGCGGCTGCCTGGCTTTGCCGGAGCCTTGCAGGTGTCTCTGCAGTGTACGCCACTGTGCCCCCTGCTCCGGAGGCATGGTGCAGATGTGTGGGAGCTGGCACGTACCTCTCAGAGCTTGTGCACTTGGGCTCTGCATTTGCACCTTGTCACTGAAAGGTGTTTCACCATGTGCTGTAAACTTGAGCTCACATCAAACGTGTGGTATTTCATCCCTGGTCAGAGTGCATGGCTGTTCAAACTCCCAAGTGTTGAATTCAAGCTGGAAAAATGTCAGTATATCAAAAAGTGTTAATCGTGTTCCATTACGCTAAGATGCTCTTGAAAAAAAGAATCAGACAATTTTGCTTTTAGGAATTTAAGCAATTTCCATAGATAGATTTCAAAGCAAAATATTCCACTGCAGGTGCTGTTGCTGTAATAATAAATACACATTTCAACCTGGGACTGAAAAGCAGAGTCAGAATTGCTTTTACAGGCCATTATGAACGAAAAGAAAATCAAATAATTGTTTGTGGACATTTCTCACAAAAGGCTGAGGTAGGGATTGTTGGTAACACATCAAAACACAAACACTGTGTGTTAGGTTCCTATTTACACAAAAATAACATTACAAAGATATATGTAACATACCAATTGTGATCATGTTAACAAATGGTAAAATCCAGGTGAACAACCTTTGAAAAGATGCTTTGTATAACTTATACTTGACTTAGGTTCACAGCTATGTACAGTAGGTAATTTAGAATAAACAACTATTAAACAATACTAAAAAAACCCCATATAGCAGATTGATGAGATGAATTAACATAATTATATTCAGCAGATATGTTCTCTAAGCTTTAATTATATTTGGTCCTGTGATAACTATGTTTTTGTAACTTGTTTTGAAGAAAACTTTTAAATTTTGCATAATAAAATCCAATAGGAGGAAAATCTTTTGATGGGAATTTTCCTGAGAACTTACTGGTTCAATATCTTTAGAAAACACAGCTGCTTTAATAATATATTTCCATCGGCTTTATGCTCATCTACATAAATAATTGCTCATAGACAAGTAACCAAGTAACCAACACCGTGAGCCCCTGTCCATGAAGGGGCTCTCTAAAGGCAGCAAGGTCTGATGAAATCAAACTAAAAGAAGTACTTAAAAAAGTATCCATTCTAAAGGATAATGGGTTTATATTTGCTATCTGGGAACTCAGAAGCATCAGAGTTATGAAGTTATGAGATAAAATCACTTTTAAAGCTATGTACTTTGCCCTGGGACAATGGAGAGACAGATCTACATGTGAGATGGAGAAGTCTGGTTCTCTTCTCTGTCACTGTTGGAACAGTACTTCAACAGAATTACACAGGACTGAGAAAAGCATCTGAAATCCTGAAATGCACATCATTTTCACTTCATCGTTGTGCTGATTCTATTCCCAGGCTGGTCAATCCCATGGGAACACCTCTCACATATGAAGTTAACCATATGGAGGATGAGGACTTTCTGAGGGAGTTCTGTGTGCAAACCTGTCTTTGCCTTTCCTTGATATACTGTAGGTGCTGAAATGTGTCTCTCTTCACATTAGGTCTGTGTCTAAACTCCAGTTAGGAGCTCTAAGCAGTATGTTCAGTGGAGTCAACAGAAGTATTCAGCTCACCCTAAAATAGTCACCCATATCTGACTGGATAGCTTTTCAAACTCTACTGACTATTGGCTGAGGGTGCAGTTAATTTGTCCAAACACAAGTGTCTGATATCACCTGCCATGCCATAGGGCATCCCCCCTGGACCCCACCTCCTGCTTTGGAAGTGCACAGGTATCCCTCTTGTCCTGTGTCATATCCTAGGTGGATGTCCCAGGCATGCCAGGCAATTGAATCAAACCTTGTTGTCTCTAATGACTAACACACAGTTTAGATACTACTGCAGTCATAGACACATTCAGGTGCCTACAGCCTGAGGTGGAATCTCATTTTAGTTACTATTATTATAAAAAAATTGCAGTTATACACATATGTATAGACATCTTTAGGGTCAAATACTTATTTCATGTACAAAATGCTGCAGCACTAAGCTGTGCCCAAGAGCTTACTCTTTTCCTGCTTATAAAAAGAATTTAATGAATCAAAATCAGCTTTTTAAATCTACAGCGTGTATGTCCAAAGCTACCCACCCTGTGTGTGTCTGCATGCAGCACTGTGTTCATGGGCTGAACTGGCCAGAAGTCACAGAGCTCAGTTTCTCCATTGGTGCTGAGAACTGGAGAAATCCTGCAGACTCCAGGATCAGCCTAAGCTTTGTCACTGACACAAAGGGGGAAACAAGACAAACACAAGTAATATTGGGTATTTGAGGGGGCTTGTGGGATTGTGCAAAATTTGCCATGGGATGTTCAAGAGAAGGGCTAAAGGTGGGGAAAGAGGGGGATCAGGAGGGACTGAGGAGGAACAAGCTGCACCTCTGTAAGCAGGTGTCTGACTGAGCCCTGCAACTCTTTCAAGGGCTCATCCCTCCCTTTGGTCTTCTGTGTTGTCTCTGTTGCTGCCTAGTCCTTAATGTCCTCAATGGCTGTGAAGTTTCCTTCTTTTTTGGTATTTCTTTCACACTGAATAGTCCTTAACTGGATAGATAACTTAATCAGCCAGAGGCTCTTATGTTCCATGTAGCCATCCCTAGTACTATGATATTTTTTCACTTCCTTTCTGTCTTTCAAAATGTGTTTTCTTTACTGATTGAAGAACTTCTTAGTGTTGGAACAAGGGTCATCACCACTGTACTTTTCATATCAGTAAAAAGGAGAAGTACAGCAGGAAGCAATTGTTGGCTTGAGTTCTTCTGTAAAGTAGAGGTACAGTAACAATCCTTACAAAATATTTGACAGAAGGGGAAAATTTCAAACTTCAGATGTTGCCATTCAATGAGTTCAGAGCTACTCTTTTCCTCCCCTCACCAAATTTCAATGTTTTAATGCAAAATTCAATGGTTGATATCAAAACCATTCTGGAAAGTGCCAAGAGATGTGTCTGTTCTTTGAATCTTTGAAGAAAAACTGACCTAGAGCATGAGAGAGTAATTGGAAAAAGCTGCCTTTTTGGCATGGAATAGGTAATTGACAAGATAAAAATCAGACAAAAAGAGGCATTATGGTGCTTTAGCAGTACGAAGAACGTCATGGCCCAGTGCTCTTTTCCAGAAACGAGCAAGAGCTGTAACGTGTATTGTCTGTGTTTCTGACGTAATTGGTGCTAACTCAAAATGTCTTCAAATGGGCAGTCTAATGAATGGCATGCATGCAATAGCAGAGTGTAGACTGCTGCTTCATGACAGGGTCATTCTATATAGAAATATGAATAAACAAATAAATAACATGAATAACACAAATAAATTACATAATTTACCTAGGAAATCTATGCTTCTACAGACTAAAGGTTGCAATTTAAGACAGTCAACACTAAACTTTAAAACTGGATTTTGCAGTAGTATGGTATTTGTTATATAAAAACAATTTGTGATAATCTACTTTTTTTTTTTTAATAAGAGGTGCAGTGCTGAAAGAAATACACTTAGGGAAAATTATCCAAAGACTGCAACTATATCCAGAATTACCTCTCTTTTAATTGCTATTTGTTTTAGCACTGCAACTCAGTATTTGTAAGCAACACAGACAAGTATCCCCAAACTATCAGCTCTATAAAGACTAGGAGAGCAGTTAATTTTCCTGCTCTCTAAAGCAAGTATAGAAGTGGTGTTATCAAAATTACCACTTTAACAGATAGTACGTCACAATAAAAGCTGGTAAAAATCTAATACAAAAAAACATTTTAAGATACTGTTCAAGCTGGCTGCAATTTGTTGTTCTTGTTTAGCATCCAATCTTGAAAATGATCAGTAGATTATCACAATCACTTTGAGCACAATTTATGCCAAATGACAGTTAGGGAGACTGAAAGTGTCAAAAATCAGACCCTGGTGTTTAGTTTGTTTTTTATTAAAGGTATTAAAAAGATATTTTCCATGGCAGGGCATATGGAGAAATTACTTCCTGAATTAATTTTTTAATGAAACATTATAATGAAGGCTGTTAGTTTTGAAGTTTAAATTTCCTGATATTTCTGCAAATATGGGGTTAGTTCTGCAAAACATATTCATAAGCAGTGGTTCTTTAAGTGTTTTATTTATTTGATAGACCAGATACAAACAAGGAGAGAATTGTTTCTCTTGTGTTGAATAGTCATACATGACTCTGAATTGTAACTGCAAGAGCCATAGATCCTAATGCTTTTTAGTTTCCTTTAAAATTACCATGAGGATCAACTAATAACAGAAACAAGCAATGGATAATGTTCAACTGGAATTCACTAATCTATTCCAATACCTGGGTACCTAGCAAGGATCTGAATTGATTTTTGGAGAATAAAACTCCAGGATCAGGCAATTGGAGACACATTCCTTGTCTGTCAAAAACTCCTTAGTCATTCTGTTGCAAATGTTTTAGGCATGACCATTCTGTGATACAAATCCCCCATTCTGTGCAGCATGGCTAAGAAGGCACAATATACACAGATAGTTAAACCAAGTACTTTAATTTTGAAAGGAAAATAAAAGCCAGCTTTCTGTAGATGTGATTGAGTTTGAAAAGTTCTTAAAAAACTCGTATGAAAAGAAGCCAGTGTTTGATGACACTTCCTTCCACACACACACATTGCATGGAGTGCAGCCTAATCACCACATGCCTGTCCCAGCCTAGGACGCCGTCACCCTTGTCATCCACCTCTGTGTGACCAAGCAAGTCGCCTTGGCTTTTCTCTTCAAGTTTTTGATTTCTCTTCAGCTTTCTGATTGATATTTTTATTCTCTGATTCCTCGGCTCCTATTTTCTCTCAGGTCTTCTAAGCTCCCTCTACTTGATTATCTACGTATGTTCCTGAGGTCCATTTATCTTGATTGCTCTTACCTGTAGGAAGGCCCAGCACTTGCCTTTTTAGCCAGTGACTCCAAAGGGAGCTCTAAAAGCTTTCCTTGATCATATCAGTAACAGAAAGGAATCTCACAAGGCCTATGAGGAGTAAGTAGGTAATATTATCTGTACTTTAGGATGCTATAGTGCATATATTATTACGGAAATGTACAATGATGTCTGAGTAAAAAATATGACATTCTCTTGGCTGAAGTCAGTGATGGCAACTTATAGCAAACTAAGAACTTTATTCTGGGTAATTTAAGTCAGTAAGGTGTTTTCCAGAGTCACTGGAGTAGAATGGCTGTAGTGCTCACTTTTGAGTAACTCAACTTCAAAGAATAGCCCAAGATTTTAAGATGTTATTTGTTCCAGTTTGTAGTAAACCCCTTACATTTGAAATAAGCCAAATTAAAATCAACCTCATAAAAGAGGAAAAAAACAAAATCTCTTTTGAAAGAGTTTGAATAAATTAGTTTTGAGTCAAAAATTCTTCCATGACCCCAGGGGGTCTGGGAACATGGAAGCCACTCATCCCTGGCTGAGCTGGAGGTTGTCCTGTTTCTGGGCCAGCTGGCTCCTCAGGCTCTCTCTCTCCAGTGTCAGGGCAGGAAGGAAGGTTTTCAACATATGTTCTTTGAAATCAATATATTTCCACAAGATAATATACTTCAGACAAATCAACAATTGCCTATCAGAAAAGATTTCCATTGGAAAATAACCAGCCAGACTTTTTTGAGATGACAGCTATTATCTGGAAAAAACAGCTTATCTCCAAGTTCTTCATCCAGGTGATAGTATTTTAGAGTTCTGCCTGCTCAAGTCTTCAGAAAAAATCAAATGCAAGACTATTCCCAAACGAGTAGTAGTTGCTCAGCATAAGACATAAAATCCAGTCTCTTTGGTACAATAATAAGAACTTTACTGTATCTGTATGATAGTGCTCTTCATCTTGCTAAATGATGGATTGTGAAGACAAAATTTCAGAGCAGTGCACACAATGTTATATCTGGCCATCATTAGAAAAGTGCTGCAGCTGTGCCTGTGACTGGACGTCAGTGAGATTAATCAGTTGAACCATGGACATCTGGTTATAGGAAAACTACAACTAGGACATGGAAAACCAGCTGGAATATAAAATCTGAAGTGCTCACAAAGGGTCATAATTTGTCTTCAAATCAAAAGAAAATAAAGAGGTTAATACAGATGTGCATATGCATAAGGTTTATGCAAAGGAAGACTAAACAAGAAGATGACATGACTTGGTACATACTAGAGGCATGAGCCACTTGGTGCAAATGTGCAGATTCCCCGTTTCTAGCTTTTCAGTTTGCATCTCCTTTTCCGCTTAATGGAGACATTGATAACTAGAGGGATACATCCTGCAATTGGCAGATTCATCCATTTCTTTTCTGCGATTTCTTTTTTTGTTAATAGATCAGCTCCCCTTTCAGTCTCTTCTGTATGTGACGAGTGTCCTGACATGAAGCGATGAAACCATTGCCTGCAGTCTATCCAAACAGGGCTGTATTAGAAAGCATTCACAAAAATTACAAACTTGACATTTTGCTGGTGAATATAGGATCACTGCAAGATCTGTGCATTTCATGTATTCCAATCAAGCCTTCAAACATGGCACATGTGGTGGATAAGCTGGCTCCTTGCCATCCATAGCAGAACGATTTTCATGCTGAGCTGATATGGCACGGTTCTAGAAATGTTACACTCCTTTACAGATGTCACCCAATCCAAATGCATCCTGTTAAGTCTTCTGGGCTTGTTTTAGAGACTTTTATCTGTATATCTGAGAACTATACTTCCCCTGTAGTCACAGTGCAAATGCCCAGATGTCTGAGGCCCCTGCATTTCAGATCCAATGAAAACTGCAGCCCTGTGCAAGCAACCACGTAGAAGGTGGATTTCAGTCTTCTCTTTCTTGATGATTTCCCATGCAGCTGACACAAGGTTCTTAAAGAGGATTTGGGGCTGAAAGTTTGTGACCTGAAATTATATTCGGCAACAATTGGACCATAAAGGGACTGGTTTCAAAGATGGGCCCAATGAACAAGTGACACTGAGTGACAGGTCCTCAACATATCTGACATCAGGCCTCTTGTTAAGTGCTAGTGCCTCCACTTCTAACTCCAGGCGTCGATCTTAAAGGTTTGGGACCAGAGCATCACACCGTACATGAGAGCAGCTCTGCTCAAGTCTAGGAGCACGTCATCCAAGAGCTGTCCCATTGGCCATACTAGTCCCTAAAACAAATATACGTTAAATAGCATTACTCATTTAACCTAGAAGAAAGCTGTGAAGCTCAGAATACCAAAGCTCATGAGGTTATCTTAAACTCTTTCAGAAGCAATAAAAAAATTGAGGAAAATATTTTTGAACAATCAAAGTTTTACTCTTAGGTCTTTGAAAAAAATATCCAGACAGTTGTTGATAAAAAGCTGAAACACATAGGGCAGTTTCTTCTGCATTTGTAATAATTTTGTGGGTATAAATCAGCTGTTTTGTTCTGTTGTTGATTAGCAAGACAGATGGATATGAAGTTTTTATGTATTTCACATAGTTATGCTCCCATAAATACCTTCAGATATAAATATCCAGTAGCATAACAGAAATGGTAAAATGATAATCATTGATGGAGAATTTAGAATCATAGAATCATAGAATCATAGAATCACTAAGGTTGGAAGAGTCGTCTAAGATTATCAAGTCCAACTGTCAAACCAACACTTCCATGCCCACTAAACCATGTCCCTAAGCGCCTCATCTACACGTCTTTTAAATAACTCCAGGGATGGTGACTCAGCCACTTCGTTGGGCAGCCTGTTACAAGGCCTGACCACTCTTTCAGTAAAGAAATTTTTCCTAACATCCAATCTAAACCTCCCTTGGCGCACCTTGAGGCTGTTTCCTCTCGTTCTATCGCTAGTCACTTGGGAGAAGAGACCAACCCCCACCTCACTACAACCTCCTTTCAGGCAGTTGTAGAGCGCAGTGAGGTCTCCCCTCAGCCTCCTCTTCTCCAGACTAAACAATCCCAGCTCCCTCAGCCGCTCCTCATCAGACTTGTGCTCCAGGCCCTTCACCAGCTTCGTTGCCCTTCTCTGGACACGCTCCAGCACCTCCATGTCCTTCTTGTAGTGAGGGGCCCAAAACTGAACACAGTATTCGAGGTGCGGCCTCACCAGTGCCGAGTACAGGGGCACGATCACCTCCCTACTCCTCTTGGCCACAATTTAATGCACATAAGTATGTATACAAGCACACATGCATACACATATGTATACACACAACAGAGTAGACAATATGTAGGAATACAAGAAGAAATTTCAGATTTGATTTTTTCAGATGCCAGTTTATGTTGTTAACCAGAAATCCTTTGGCAATCCCTTCAGAAAAAAGAATTACTTTTGAAGAACCCTATGTTGATAAATGCTTGATAAATGAATAGTGTATTCTTGTCAGCAGCAGGATACATACACTTATTAAATGATGAGCTTCTGCAGAAATTAATTTGAGGTTCAAGTTACTGAAAGCTGATTTTGTTGGTTATAGCTAATAATCCTCATAATTTAGTGGGCAAGTAAAATGCACTAATTTACATTTTGGAGACAGAGAATATTTTCTTTCCTTCTGAATAATGTTTGTAAATATTATTTTTAAAATAAATTTGCTAAATGAAGCACCAAGTGAATATTCAAAAGAGTACATACTAACTTAATGCAACAAACTTATGTTTATGGTTGAAGTTAACTTTTAATTTTAAGACCACAGACTGCAAGGTAAAGATGTGAAAGTTAATGAAATGTACACATTTGAATTGCACCTGAACTTTCATGCTGGTGAAATAAAAAGTAGGAGCTTTGATTCATATTGAAAGAGACATTTGAGAGTGGTGAAACTTTGAGATGAGTTGATCTCTTGTCTCTCAGCTGCAACATGGCATGACCTAGAAATGCCAGGCTACTTAATCTGTTATAGCAAAGAATGACCCCCCAGGAGAAGGCATGAAGGGTGCTGGCATGCTGCCCAAAGGAGGTGTCCAGGGACCATCTCAGCAGATCAATTCCTTCAGCGTGCACCCTTTCACTGGTGCTGGTTGCCTCCAGAGGCTATTATGGGGTGGGACTGGCAGCTTCTCAAAAAGACGACTGTTAGATTGCGTAGTCTGACTACTGCATATCTCAGGTCAAGAAACCATAGGTAGCTCAGGTCAGTAACTTACACATTGCCATTTACTTAACTGTAGCCTCTAGGAGGGCTTCTAGGGCTAACTCGGATGCTTGCTGCTTTCCTTGCCAGTGCATTCCAGTGGTCACCTACACATTCATGTTTCATCTGAATTCCCATCGCTGTATCATCGATCCCATGGCTCATTCATTGCCTTTCCATTCTTAGAGAACCCACTGGTATTCTGTCGACAGGAAAGCATGGTTCTAGTTCAACCAATTTACCCCTCAGTTATCTAAGAAGTTTAGGAGTCTGAACTGCTCTTATATTCTGACATGAAGATGAGGAAAGGTCTGTCTGTGATGAATCAGCTAGAGTTACAGTAGCTCTAATCATCATTACAACTTGTAATTTCTGGTATAAATTTTAGAGGTTTCCATCAGTGTACCTATTCAACCAAGTAAACCTGGGGTTTTAAAAACTGACACTTCCCTTACTGCTGTGCAAATAAAAAGATGGATATAGTGCTATTACAGAACTAATCTCACATGGTTCCAGTGTGCTGCTCTGGACCACTCAATCACAAAATTAAGCCTGCAAATTATTTGCTTTTAACAGCAAATTAGTTATTACTGAATGCAAGTTCTCCCTCTTGCCTCTGAAGGAAATAGGAAAGAGTAAAGATGTTTTCTCCTCTATCAGAATATAGTTATGCTTATGTTTACCAACACTTTTTACCATTCAAATCTGATTTAGCTACATCCATTGCTTTTTCACTATAGCAGGTACAGGACTTTATGAAAAAAGCCCTTCAGAGCTGACATCAGCTAAAGAATCCTTATAGTCAGAGCTCCAAATCTTGATATGAAGAGACTGGTCATGTTGTCTGCTGATACATTTCTGTTATGCTTCTAGGAAAACACCAAAGATCAAAAGCAGCATAAAATATACAGCATTTTTTAAAAAGCGTAAATGCATTAATAATAAAATTGCTAGATGTGACCTGCCATGGTATGAGGTTGCATAGTCCTGAAGTGCCATTTCTGAAGGAAGCACCTTCCCAACACTGTCCTTTTGGAGTCCATCTAAAATCTCATAAATCAACACTTTTCTGACCTGAATTTCCATTTTCAAAAGTGCGAAGCAGGAGTTTTCGGAACAGTACTATTAGAGATAACATACATACCACAGCCTGGAAATAATTTGAGTGGTTTTAATAATATTTGATTGCTTTTCAATTATAAAATATGACATGGTACACTAATACACAATGTATTTTTTAACATTGGAGAGATGAAATATGGGAGAATAAAGGTGTGCTGGTTTTGGCTGGGGTAATTTTCTTCACAGTAGCTACTATGGGGCTGTGTTTTCGATTTGTGCTGGAAACAATGTTGATAACACAGGGGTGTTTTCATTACTGCTGAGCAGTGCTGACATAGAGTCAAGGCCTTTTCTGCTTGTCACCCCACCCCACCAGTGAGTAGGCTGGGGGGTGCACAAGAAGTTGGGAGGGGACACAGCCGGGACAGCTGACCCCAACTGACATATTCCATACCATATGACGTCATGCTCAGCATATAAAGCTGGGGGAGGAAGAAGGAAAGGGAGGACGTTCGGAGTGATGGCATTTGTCTTCCCAAGTAACTGCTATGCATGATGGAGCCCTGCTTTCCTGGAGAAGCTGAACACCTGCCTGACGATGGGAAGTAGTGAATGAATTCCTTGTTTTGCTTTGCTTGCATGTGCAGCTTTTGCTTTACTTATTAAACTGTCTTTATCTCAACCCATGAGTTTTCTCACTTTTTCCTTTCCAGTTCTCTCCCCTATCCCACCCTGGGGGAAGTGAGTGAGTGGCTGTGTGGTGCTTAGTTGCTGGCTGGGGTTAAACTATGACAAAAGGCACAATTTGTCTTCTGAATATACAAAGCTGGCTTTAAACTTCAGCAGAGTAATCTACTTGGAAGGAACAGCTGTTTTTCCTTTAAGGCAACTACGTAAAGTAACAGATGTGACCCAGCATGTACAGAATAACATAAAAAAACTTTAAAATCTTACAGTTCTACTGCAAGATTTCCTATGAAATTATCTTCAAATCTATGATTCTGTACAGAAATTTGAAGTTAAATGCTTACGTGTGGTTCTTTCAATGGGACATAGGAGCAAAGGATTCACAAGTATCAGCTAATCCTGGTGCCTCAGCCTCTTGTATCCAGATCTCTAGTGTCTATTTCTTTAAGAAAGCAGTGAATGGATTGAGGGAGAGAGGAAAAAAGTGTGCTTACTCTGGAAGAAACCGACCTGACTTGGCTAAAAGGCTGCAGATTGAAGGANAAGAGAGAAGAGAGAAGAGAGAAGAGAGAAGAGAGAAGAGAGAAGAGAGAAGAAGAGTTGAGTTCTCCTTCAAAATACTATGAACAAGATACTGAGCCAGCCTGGCTACACAACTTTCTTTAGCCAAGATTTCAAGCAAAATGGAAGGAAGCTAAATAGAGTACAGGATAAAAATGCAACTTTTTCCTGCTGTCTTTACAGTCTGCAGCTTTTCATTGCCTCACTATCACCATTAAGAGTCATAATGACTGGGTTACAATTCCCGTGTCTTGCATCCATCTCTAGTCCAGTGATGTATTATTTTTGCAAAAAAAATTGCAGAACTGCAATTAATGAAGAATTTATATCTTGTTTTACATGCTCCTCAGGATGGGAGATACAAATCTGAGTCTGATTGGAAGGGGATTTTTCCATCATGGGTGCTTATAAAATACAGGGTATTTTTTCATTCTAAACCAGAACAACTTTTTTCCAGAATTTTCCAAGGAATGGAAAACCTAGACTTTTGACTGTCTTTAGAGGAATCAATCCCTCCCCAAACTTCAGTCTTTTCTCTTCTGAAAGATTGAGCTTGCCTTCTTTCATAAGCTGGAATGGGGGCTGAGATTCAGAAACACAATTCAGGCACTTCCATGCAGTGAATGCAGAGCATTAGACAACTGAAAATGAGGTTCACAGTCCCTGGAGTCTGTGTTGGAGAGGACACAGTCATCTTCTGCAGTTGTCATTGCTGTGGATGAAGATAGAAGAACTCATGGCCCAAGGCCGCTCTTGGGGGTGAGGCATGTTTGTGGGGAAACCAAAGTCATCACTCAGATATAGGCACGTGACTGTCTCTGGGCTGGGCCGTGTTGCAGTTTGGCAGCTTAACATGTAAGGACAACCATTAAAGAGGGGCAGGCTTAAGGGAGTGTCCAGAGAATAGCTGTGGCCACAGCATACCCTTCCCTGCTGTGTCCCCAGTCCAGGACATCTTCTCCCTTCCAGCCTAGGGGTTCTTTCTAAGCCTTTCAAGACACAAAACTGACAACCACTTCAGTTAACTCCAAGCCAATTCTGGTTTGCAAAACCAATAACTGGAAAGAAGAAACAAACACTGTTGTGATGGTGCCTATCTTTTTCTCATAAAGTATGAGTGTCCTTACAAAGCTGAAAAGCTGGATTCCTCTCAGATACAAAAAGATTTTCCTGTTCAAGGTATCAACCTCATCATCCAGGCAAAACAGAAATGAGGGACATGGAGCTGGGCCTTGTCCACATTCAGCCTTTTGAAGTTGGTGGAAAGAAGTACAGTACTGGAGCTGGTGATACATATTTTCCCTTTGGAAGAGGAATGGGGCTGTCTAGTATTCCACTTTCTGCTGTTTTTTTTCTTTTATTCTCTGATTGTTTCAGGCAACATGCATTAGCAGTCCCTGGAGCAAGGCCCTGAAAGAAGGTTTCCCTGCTGACACTGATTTTTAAGGAGAAATGATGTTTTGTTCACCTTTACTTCATCTAGGTGTTACTAAAGGGAAGAATCAAGGTTGTTTGGTACCTCCAATAAACATTCTGGTACTTGGATAAAAACCATCATTCTGTTCTTTTAAAATGTACAAGGAACTCCTAACTATAACACATTAAGTAAACCAGTGTCTACATGGATAGACAATACATGTAGCTCTGCTTTTTATAATATCCTTGGTCCTATACTGGTTGATGATTTATTAAATATACCACAGTTATTAAAAATGGAATGGCTTTGATATTGCTTTTAGCTTGCAGAAATTATACATCAGCTATTCCAGCTCCTCAGCCATGTTATAAAATTTGTCCACTATAAGGTCCAGAATTAAATTAAAATGAGGTGGAAAGAGTAGTGAATGTTGCCAGGTGACCTTCTGAAATATTAATACAGCTTGACCTAAGCTTTATTGCTTTAAACCTGCAACTCATGCAATTTCACACAGGCAGCATAGTCTCGAGTTAAAAACCTGATGACTAAGAATAAGTGGCTTGATTTTCCACACAAATTTTGAACGTGGGTCAGTTGTTTCTCTCCCAAGGGACTGTGTGAAGCTTCTTGCTTCCTCTTGGTCTGCCCATGTTAGATGCCCTGAAGTTTACTCTTGGTTTGAGTGTTTCTAATAACTCTAGTGTAAGGACTGGCTGAAACACCACACTTCTTCTTTAAGTATATCAGATTTTCATGTGATTTCCCACCGTGCTTTCTATCCCTTTGCTTAGTTTTTCTTATTGTTTTATTGTCCCTGTCTTTCAGTGAACGTAAAACCCTCTTGCTGCTCTGAGATGCCTTATAGCTCTAGGTATTCCTATGGAAGGAGAGTTGTAGCAAAACCTGCTCCAGACACTTTTGGCATATTCTTTATTATGGTAATGTGAATGAAGTTCTTTCATAAGAAAAGCCCTTATATTGGAAAAAAAAGTGCTTTAGAGCACTTCTATGTGTCCAGAGTGGTGTAAAGGTCCTATTAGGCAACTAAAGTTTAGGTATCTATAAAATATAGATATCTGTATAAAAGCATATATATAAACACACACATAAATAAAATCTTCCCGGATTTCAAGAGTTTTTTGGTAGTCCTCACTCTAACAGCTCCCTCCCTTATCCCATGCTGCTGCCTGCTTTCCGTCAGCACAGCTGCCAGGGCTGGCAGAAGGATCTGGCTAAAACACGTCGATTTTGCTTCCCTGGTGGGAACCCCATGCCTGGGGACAGATGAGCATTTCAGCAGCCTGTGTGCTGAGCAGGGAGCAGCTGGTCGGAAACGCTGATATGGGGGAACATCTGAAATCCTGTTGCTCCCCAGAAGTTGAGCACTAATCAGTGTTTAAGGAAGGCATTTCTCTCCCTGTGGTTTATAGCCGGGGAAGCCTTTCATGTGCACATACTGATTTTTGGGCACCTCCACAGTCTGGCCTGTGCTTAATGTCTGTTTTTTCAGAGTTTTGCTACTGGAATCTACTTTATGTACCTGAACACTTTTTTTGATGTGGCACAGCATAGCTTTAAGCAAGAGTTTAAAGACTGTCAGCACAAAAAAAGAACAAATGACAAAGGAAGAATGACTAAAGGCTTTCAGCTGATAAAAATTTTTATAAGAAATACTATTTCCCTTTAAAAACATAATAATGGAAATGTTTCCATTTTGGGAATAAATACCTGAAAACAAAAGCCTGGTGCTGCACTGAGAAAGATATTCACATTGAGATTTGGCCTAATTCGAAATCTGTCTATACATGTATTTGTGATACTTCATTGTTTTGAGAAATACAAATAATGCAGCAGTGAAAACTCTTAGGACGATTGCAGAAGGAATTTTTCTTTCACGAACTCCTACAAAAGGATAGTAAACTTCAGAGATCGCAGCTCAAATCTCGTATGATAACGAAACACGTGAATGTTTAATCAGAGTTAAAAATTTTTAAAAGGGATAATTCATTAAAGGTATTGAGAGAAAATGCTCACAGTTTTGTATATGGGTATACTATGGTATAGACAAATAATTTAAAAGGTTAATATAATAGGAGGGAGAGTATTTAAATCCATTTTGAAGACAATAGCCATATCAACAGAAAAACTTCTGCAAAATTCCTAAATTAAAACCTATGCAAAAGCTATTTATATTATTAAAAATGATTACTGTAAGTTATACATAATAGTGTAAAATCTTTTGATGTTTATCCCAAAACATATATAAAATATTCCAACTAGGAATTCAATGGGATTTAAGGGAGAATGGAGAAAAACTGTTTCTAACATTAATTTTACATTTTAAGAAACGAAATAATATTTTTATTCATCAATATGCAAACTAGTATCATTAAAGATCAAATTTCGGTGTTAAATATTAAATAGTCAGACACTGTGCCTTGCAAGAAAACAATTATTATACCGTAGATAATTATGACTAGAGCTGTCTTAAAATATTGACAAGAACCAATTAAAAAAGGCACATATCCCAGTTATTTCTTTGATAAATCACAGTTAATTTTTTTTTTGTACATCTTTTGTATTTTGAAAAATATTACTTTTATTATGATTGGAAAAACAATGTATCTATAGGTAAGGCAAGTATGAAAACTGTTGTTAGAATGAGGGAGGGAGGTCATCTGTTTTGCAAGATCCATGAAAAGGTTATTTCTCACAAACTAGATCCAGCAGGCTGAATCACTGTCATTCCATCAAAGTATGATAAAGATGTTAAAGATCTATGCCCTGTTGAGTTAATGTGGATAACCGGTTTGATCATAATACACAGATAAAATATATTAACATTCTATTAGGTGTGGTAAGAAGATCAGAAGTAGGATTTGCCTGTTGGGATGTAGCATCCTTCGTATGCAACCATAATATGAAATACAAACAAACATTATTAAAACAGAAATCTTCAGCACTTTTCAAAATAGGGATCCTGTATTCATAAAGATGTCTCATCCTGGCTCTTGTATACATCACCGTGTTTATTCCATAGTAAGGACTAGTTGCTTATAATGATTAATATGAGGATCCACAAGCTCCCCTCTTCCCTTGGGCCTGATCTGAACTCTCTCCTCTTTTACAGGAATATTTGCACTGATTGGAACATCAAGTTTTGGCCAGACTGGAAAACCTGCTAAAGTCGATGGGTTTTCTTCCATAAACACTGCCAGAATTTCCCCCCTCTATTATTAATACTAACAGTAGTTGTATGCGTTTTCATGAACGTACAGGAGACTTTCAAATCAGCTTTCAGAGCACACAGCTACAGCTGTAATGAGCACTTTCTGGGGCCAACTCATCCTTGTGCGTGCACAGGAAAGGGGTTCTGCTGGCAGCACAGACCTGTAGTTGCAAAGACTCCCCAGGAACCTGCAAACAGCCCAGCTCTGCTTCCTACTGCTGAAACAATCCTTATCCTCAGCCAGGTACCTGAACACTGTTTCTCCTCCTTCCTCGTCCTGTCACCACCTGGCATGCCTGGCTCCACTGCCTCATCCATGGAGCTCCCTGCACAGGGCTCCAAACCTTCTGCCTGGCCATGCTCCTCCTTGTCCCCACAAACCCCACCAGCCTGCTGTGTTCTCCCTGTTTCGGATGGCCCTAACCCCATGTCCTGCTCATGTTCCTGGGGTAGGGAACAAAGGGTGGTTATCAGTGTCGTAATCATAACATGGGCACATTTCCTATATTTAGTAAAATATATTTTATCCAATACCTGCCTTGTGTCTAAACAAAGCTACTGAAGCTATGTGCAATGTAAAGCTTAAGAGAACAGAAAAGGGCACCTAGCAATCACAGCTTGTTGCCAGTTTGTTACTGGCTCGTTACTAGCTTAGACCACCCTAAAACACAGATGCTCCAGTTACAGCAGAGAGCTCCCACATGCAGAAGCTGGGTGTTCTTTGACATCCTTTAAGGACCTTAATCCAAGTCTTCACATCTGCCCTCCCTTGGCACTGTCTTGCAGAGCAAGCACTGCTGAATACTTTGCCACCCTCATGGGATCATCTTCAACAGATACCAAATTTTTATCAATTACTAACTGCCTCACTGTGGAATTTGTTTTCACATGAAAGCTGCAGTGTGAATTACCATTGCCTCTGTAACTGTGCGCTAAGGAGAAACCATTGTTTGTCTGTCCTTACCTGATGCCAGCTGGAGAAGCAGCGTTCATCTCAGCGGAATTACGTCAGCTGATCCAGCTGAAAACCTGGTGTGGTGACTATTATACATGACCAGAACGAGCTGAATGTGTAGCTGTGGTTTTAGAAAGATGTGAAGATGCATGTTAACAGTAAATTTATCACTGAATTTTCATATCCTTGTATTAATTATAAGGAAACTAATAATTTTCGTGTTTTGCATGTGAAGGGCCTTCTGTGTCTAAATACATTAAGACGCTTGTGTTAGGGATGATTTTTTTCTCTTTAATGCTCCTGAGACTGCTGAACAGCTGCCAGGTGTACCTGAGCATAAGAACGTGGCTATTAACACATTGCCAAGCAAATACTGCTACATATTTTAATTGTATTAGCCAGTATTTACAATTCAAATAACATAAGCATTCAGAAATTGTGTTGTTAATTTGTGGTAAATTTTCACTTACTAATTTTTCATTTTAAAATATACATTTGGTTTTGATTTGGTTCAATGAGTGTAATTTTACTTAAATGGAAAGCCCCTACAAATCCAACTTAGTTTTACAAGAAAATAATACAAGTCAAAAACAATACTGAGATTACCGTTAAGAAGGTCTTACAGAACATATGGAGTGTGGTCATGGATTAGAGTACTATTTGAAAAAACTACTGTTTATGGCCCAGGTTTACCCCTGTGATCTGTTATTTCTGTTTCAATGAGGCTAGCTAGCTGTGATAGATATCACAAATGGACTGAAAGTTACTGAAGCTATAAACATCAATGATGTTGTTGTTTAATCAGTGCAGACACCTGTATATCCATAATGTATACAGTGATGCTACATCACTGCTTTATATTTTTTCTTCTCAAATGACATAAATAGAGAAATAATTCTCCAGACATTGTCCCTAATCTTCATCTATGCTGAAGGAAAAAAAACCCCACACTGTCCCTCAATAGACTAGATGATGCTTGCGGCTTCAGACTTGGGCTAAGTGCTTCTCAGAATGCAATCTTGAAAGTGGTCATATTTCTAAAAGACCCTGAACAATCCGTAGAGACACCTCCTGGTGTCCTGCAGTTCCATGTGTTTCCTCTAGTGTCTGCGAATTTTCTGGATGGTCAGAGATTGAAAGTCTGTCTTGGAGGTGACCAGACTCTCCCTGGCTGGTTTGTGTGTTGTGAAACTCGGTATGAGACTCTTGAATTTCAATCAAACCACGTGCACCAATGTAACAGAAGGCAGCAGAAGTGTCATCTTTTATTAACTACTTCTCTGCATTCAGAACTCACTGAGCAGTCATTGAAATACTTGCAGGACACAGTAGTTCTGCAGAAATGGAGGGGAACCTATTTGGTGTGATTTTATCCAGAAATGCGTAACTAGATGGACAACTGCCTCAAAGGCTGCCAAAAGTTCTGGAAACATGAGTCCACAGCTCATGTTCATGTATCAGTTATCCATCAGTGAGATAAATGCTGTTCCCTTAAGAAAAAATTAGAAGAACCGGTCTTCTAGTATGCTTATAGTTGTATAGCTTCTGATTGTCCATGATGAGTGCTATTGATGTGGTCTTACCTTTCTCATCAAAAATCCATTATTTTTTACTGGACAAGAGATACTAGAAACCTGTAGTAATTGGACAGGAATTTAAAAGAGGGTTTTTAATAATCAGCTAACACATTTGTGTTTGATTTCACTCATTTAAAGTACAGAATAAAGTAGCTGGATTTTGTAGCAGTTGCCCTTCAGAGGAAAGAAAGAAAGAAAGCAGGAAGAGAAATAAAGCAATGTGCCACTCCAAGGTAGGCCCTGTACCTATGGGTTTTTTTGTCAGAAACTTATAGAGGGTCTTACAATATTGAAATGTAAGTTGTTAAAACATGTTTTTAGTTGTCAAATTTTTTTTTTACATAAGAGTAAATCACTACTAGCAGAAGTCATCTGGCTTTCAGGATGTTACTAGAGATATGCATCAAATATTACTTTTTGCTAAAGCACTCAGAGGAGAAAAAGAGACTGTACAAGTGTTACCTGTTGCATGTACCTCCAATGCAAACACTATTAACAGTGTTTGGAGCTGAGTAGCTAAAAGCAAAATAAAGGCAAATGATAGAAAGGAAAATAGTTAATATTTCTTACTAAAGTGGTAATTTAACTAGTTATTGTCTAGGGCTGATACAGTTGGAAAACCACATATCTGCAATGAAATGCCTTCTGGTAATCATCCCTAACTTTTCTTCATTTAGTGAAGTGAGAAATTCTTTTTCATAAAGTTTTACCTCATCTATTGGTGTTTCCTCCCTGCTGTCCCAAACAAAACTGGGGAGTTAGAGAAATATAACTCTTAAATTCTTAAAAAAAAAAAAAATCCTTCAAACTGCCATTGATTTTCTTCTGTCTTATAGCAGTTGAAAGCAAGGAAGAGGGCAGAGAAACCTGACTGTGAAGGAGAGGTTCAGAAGGACAGTTTCTGCCCTTGACAGCGTGATTCCACTGTTCCAGTGGACATTCACTTCCAGACACAAGACGCAACGACAACATGAGCAATTTAACAAGATGGATTTATACCATTTATACTTGGGCATCAGGGAGCATTTGAATTCCATACGTGGTACTTTTGTGTGTCAGGTTTTAGCTTGGGTTTTTTTTTTTTCATAAACCACAATTTTTATGTGGAGAATCAGGTTCTGAGAAAACATGAAGTTACCTGAGCAGAGCTGAAAAAAAGATGTTATTTCAGATAGGCCTAAAATTTATACTACAACTGAAAAACCATAACAGCATGCCCTTTTCTTTCTACATTACAAAAACTATCACTGTAGGAAGAAATTTTCTAGTTTTCATAACATCACAGATGACTTGAAATATATTTTTCGTTGATATATTATTTTGATTTATATTTGTAGCATATGCTTTTTTTTTTAATAAAACAAGTTATACTATATGAGGTGACGAGGATCTCTGCAATTAAATATTTTTAATTAGTCTCCTGAGTCCAAAGAATGTACGTTTTCCTTACAAAGAAGGCTAAGTTGAGGCTTCATAGAATCATAGAATAGCCCAGGTTGGAAGGAACCTCCAAAGATCATCTGATCCAACCTTTTGAGGGAAAGGGAGTCTAGGCAAGATTATCTAGCACCCTCTCCAATTGCAACTTGAAATCACATCCAATTGCATTTCCATTCAGTTCCGTTTTCAAACCCATGGAAGAAACTTAGAATATCGAATGGCTCACACCTAACAAATAGCCAACCTCGGGCTGTCTGAGCCCTATACCCAACCTGATCACAACACCTCTTCCATGTGGAAATTACCTGGGAGAAGCCTAGTGGATGCCCTGCCCTACAAGTATGTACCCCAGGAGGGACTATCATGTTGCCCTCTGCAGGGCTGAAGTTCACCGTGCTGCTGAATCTGACCCTGCAGAAGGACAGGCTTGGGGACAGCAGGACTACCTGTGGCACCACAGTCATGAGGACCTGCCCAAGCTTCGCCATTTGTCCCATCTCCTGTGCACTGCTGCAGTCTGGTCCTGCCTGTTTCCTTTACCCTGTGCTTGGGGAAGAGAGGAAAGGCGTGGGAACTGCAGGGAGAGCAGCACTGCTTCTCCTCCCAGCAAGTCTGTAACTGAACTTTGAGATGCAGAGGACAAGGAGATTGAAATTACTTGTTCCCATAACTTGTGACAGGGTGTACCTCTGTCCCCACTCTCATCACTGACACAACCTCCCATTGATTTAAATGGACTCAAGACTAACTCCTGAGAACCAGCCCTCCACCGTGGAAACCATAGCCCTGATGGATCTCCCTGTATGTTTCTCCCTGTGATGATTAGTGCATTGGGATCCAATTCGCACATGGTGCTTGGCAGCAGTTCCCCAAAGTCTCCATGGCAAGAAGGTGATGCCTTTGAACTGTTATTCCTCAGTGTGTAAGATGATGATGTGTTCTTCTGAAAGAGAGCTGGCTCAGTAATTTTGAAGGTTTAAGGTTTTGACTTTGGTGTCTTAGTATGCCTGAGTCCCACACAGTCATCGAAAAGCTTTTGCGGCTCTGGCTTATTGCGAAGTCTCCTGCCTGTGCTGGATGGCTCCAAAGGCAGCACACTGTCTGCATGGTGGTTTCTTCAACCCAGGAGAAAATCCCAAAGCTCTGTGTCTCTTCTGCTATTCTTAAAGTCCATGCCAGATACTATTATTTCCACATACAAGCATTGCAAGGTGAGCAAAATAAGATCGCATAGCTGGTTTAGCTTTGGTACAGATAAGAACTTTTAAAAACAATGTGATATTTAGTAAATGATTATAATTTCTTTTAACACAACTTTACCACTAACGATCCTAATTTGTCGTGTTTGCATTGAAGAATGTTTATCCTGACTGACAGTCTTATGAATGTCATTGCACACGGATGTCATCATTGTTTTAGAATAACTCAGACTATAGAAATGACTCAGGCTTGCTCTTGAAAACTCCCTGTGGACAGCAAACTTAACATTTTATCACTTTGGTAGTTATCTTCCTGTGCACTTGAATGAGAAATCTGTGTTGCCAATTAGTCAGTTTAATAATGTTTGTCAAGATCTACTTATGAGCAACTGTGCAATAAAACTTGTTAATTATATTTTATAAAGTTTCAGTGTGAAAACTGGATGAAAATGCTTTTGTTATAATTCAAACTTGGCACAGAGAGGAGTAGGATCACCGGCTGACCAGTGTACATTGCAGATAAAGCTGTGCCACCAAGCGAATACCAAGAAGGACTGTGGGTAGCAACAGAGAGGACAGGCTTAGCTCAGGGAGTGGGCAAGAAGTGGGGAACTCCCCCCTAAAAAAGAGAGAAAAAAAAATCAGGAAGCCAGGCCTCTCTGGCTCTGAGCCTTACTAGTAGATGTAAGCATCAAAGACGCTCCACACCTAACAAAATCTGCATAACTTTAAGTGATGGGAGTTTTAGTCAGTGCACCAATGGGAACTGGACCATATACATGTCAGTGTGATATTAATTGAACTTAATATTTTATTTTGTTCGATGTATGAAATGCCATCTCAGGTTTCTTCAGGTTTTTTCATAAGTAACACTGAAAATATTAAACAATGGGAAAATACCTTCAATAGTGTATCCAGAGGTCCTGGAGATTAAAGGTTTTTTTTTCATCTATTGTTAAACAGGAGGAATATTACAAGATACAAGGTTACAATATGCCCTTATGCATAACACTTTTACCCAGAATTCCTCCAGTGACTGTTGGGAGTTGCCATAGTACATCAGAAATTAGTGAGGCAGAGACGGAAAAATCTTGCTAGTTCTTAAATCTTTCTCTACTGTATATTAACTGGCCGCAGTTGATTAAAAAATATTTTAGAAGTTGTAGAGAGCAGTAGGAGGATTGANATTGCTCACATGTCCATGTTAACTTAAAAATTCTCCAACAGTTTTGTTACTCACAGCTTCAAACAGCTGAATGTAATTTATTGCAGGATAACACAAAGTTTTGTAGGGTTTGGAGATTTCCTTGTTTTTGGAAACTTCATTATTTTGGGATTATGCTATCTCTTTACACAGCCTGTGAGGGTAGTTTGGAAGATTCTGGAAAGAGGAGAAATATAATAAAAAAAGCTGACTATTTCATAAAATACTGTTTAAATTACTAAATTACATAACCTGTGTATGTACTGCTGCTTTGGCTCCCCAGATTTGGACTTGACATTTCCTTGTCTCCAAATAAATTTCTTGTGAAGACTCATATATTTACAGCCTAAGTTCTACCTAAGTGCTTCCAGAAAGGCTTAGCCATCAGGAAGCAGTGGGCTCCGGACATAAATGGGATTTAATCAATTTAAACCATTTTAAGTCTCCACTTATACAGAGGCAAAATATTTCTGATGTTCCAATATTTCTATAATAATTTTCCAGTAACAGTGGAAGAAATTTAGTGACCACAAAAATTCTCTGGAGGAAGGAGAAGGGGTAGTGGATGCTTGCTTCCAGGCAATCCTGAACTGAATATTTGAATCCCTTTCCACTCCAACAACAGCTGGCTGAAATGAAACCTTAGGCTTATAGTTTGGGAAGGTAAATGCTGTCTAGAAACTCCAGGTGAGGCGAGAGTCTCACTGTGCTGAGTAGGTGATAAATTAATACCTTTCAAGTGTAATTAGTGCTTGAAGGATGTGGCCATCTAGTGTGGCATGAAATATTAACTTGTCCATGGCCATGCAGCAGGACATTTTCTGAAGCTGCAATAAAATTAAAGAAGCTGCATTTTCCCTGCAGTGACCTCCACACCACACTAACACCTGCCCCGCAACGAGGGGTTATAAACAGGGTGAGGAGCTCAGGAGGACAAATCCTGAAAGGCACATGCTGCTTCTGTGGTGGACCCGCCTGCCTCCTCAAAGCTCAGAGACAAAAACTATGGTCCCAAAATATGGACTCATCCCAAATTAGCAGAACTGTTGTAAGACACCCATTGCCTGATTTTACTATCTCATGCCAGTTTACTATAGGTTGTGAGACAGTGGATTGAACGATGCATTTTCTCTCAGGTATTGTTCAGTGGAGTAGTGATTGCCTTTGGCTTTTTTCTGGGCATGATACAGATATAGTTTTTCTTAATACTTTATTTTCCTTTCTGATAATACCATTAATCCTGCAGATTCAGCTGGGCTGGAAAAAAGCCCGATGTAAATAATTTACAGACAGATGAGAAAGCATATTTAAATGTTTTCTGATAGCTACTTTTTCACAGTTAGTATTTAGATATTTTATTTTTTTAAAACAAAAGTTTCTTAATGGAAGTTTGAGAGTGTACAGCCAACACTACTTATGCTTCTGCATTCCAGTTTCAGGTAGGAAAATCTGCTTTGCAAGTTGCAGAGCTAATGTTAAAATCTACTGACTACCCCATGTATGGTTTACTCTCCAAAGAACTTAATCTGAAATAAAAGTCTCCTTTAGTCAACAGGTTTTCTAGACACTTGGGTAGAAACTCATTCTTTCCCTAAAACAACTGGAACCTGTACCAAAGAAATGTGTCCTAACGTATAAGTCACGGGATATGAAAGAACAGGTCTTTCTAATCACCACCGTCAAAGTGCTTCAAAGCTGTAAACACATTTACCTGTTCCTTGGGCAACCAGGTAAGACATACAGGCCTCTTTCATGCTAAGTGACTGCCCTGGCAGCCAGGGTTCCCACCCGTGGGGAGAGGAGAGAGCTCAACCCTAAGCATGGTGCTTAGTGTATCCCCCCCAGGATGAGAGAAACCCTCCAGCAAAGCATTTTGTGTAAGTATGGACCATCAGAAAAAATGCAGTTTGTCATTGCTTGCCTCCTGTGAGCAAAGTTCTTGGTGGGTTTTGAACAGAAATTGAGTCTGGTTTTGGTGCTCCCCACATAACTGTACCTCCCCCCATGTATTTGAAATCTAGTCAACCTATTTTTGTGACAGCTAGAAACAACTTATTTTGAGAACTATGGGAGATGAAAGTATGTGAGTCATATTTCTAAGGGAAATTGCACAGCCCCATGTATTTAAATAACTGTTATCAAATCTATTATAAACTATATGATAAACTATTACAAAATCTAGATGGAATAACTGTCTCCTGAGAATGAAATTTAATTAAGTGCTTGGAGACAATTTGAACTCGCAGAACTTAAAATGAAATGAAAAACAATTATGAAATGCTCACATACACTTTTGGATAAATTGAAAAGAGAAGATTCAATTGATAAAAAGTAAATCAAAAGTATGTCCTGGGACATGGGTGATAATATATCTTTAAATAAAAATCAAAGATAATTAGAGTTTTCTGAGGACGAAGAGAATTAACATAGTATCCACAATGATATAATTATTGTAAAAACTGTAAGTGTCTGGGAAGTGTTTCAGTGGTTGAAATATAACATCCAAGTATACTTGAAAATGAAGATATGCCGGGATGGCTTAAACCAGGTTCTTTAAGACAATGTTGTCCTAATGCTTCATTGCACAGCATTTTTTGGGTTCTGACTTGCAATACCTTAAAGGAGGGGCTTTTCAGAAGGTGGTTGGTTTTAGTGAGTTTTGAACACTGCACCGTTCCAGAGTGGTGCACCTCTGAGCTCTGAGACGTGCAAAATCAGTTGTCACTCCTCACAATGTTGACCTCCTGTAAGAATTTTGTGTTTATCTGGCTCATAGATGTGGAAAATTAATTCTGGGAACAATTGTGCTTCTCTCTTCAGCTATGCCAAGGAAAGATCAGCCTGGGCTGCAATCCCAGAGAGCCAAGACATTGTACTGTCAAACAGAACTGTAGAGCAAATGTGCCTCTGAGGGCTAATTCAAGAAGAAGGGTGGTCATGGATTTGTTAGGATTTAGCTCAAAATTCACACCTAAGATAGTATAAGCAATGGAGGTCTAGTCAGTAAAATTAAAACCACTATTCAGACCGCGTTAATGTAAACACCCAACACCTGGTTGCCCAAAAAGCTCTTTAGATTACATTGACAGTAATAACTTGTGATTTGATTGTCTAAACATGAATGTCCTGTCACTAAGGTTACCCAAAGTATCCTGCCTGGCCTCCTGCAGTATTTGTTCCAAAAGGTGTTTGAGTCTCATGTCACTCCTCCTGTCATATCTGTCAGTCATGTAGAGATACCCTAGCTATACCCTGAATACCCAAAAGCTTCTCAAATGGCACTAGATCCTTCTTATTAGGCAAATGAATCAAGTCCTAGAAGGCCACTGACACAGCAACAGTTTAAAATTTAGCACGTGTGTGATATGTGGGTTTTGATATCTTTATCTGCAGGTGAATCCCACCCATTGACAGGTTTAACTCAGCTGGCTACATGTAGGTGGCCAGTAACATCTGAAGACCCACAGGGTACCTAAGACATGCATGTGAAGCTACAGATATGACACAGGCCCTCTGAGAGGACACCAGCTTTCCCAAGTGGCAGCTGGAGGCCAAGGGTGCCAGGAGTCTAGGTGCATCAATGAGTCTTAGTGGCCTTGATCAGCCTCACCTGAGAACTCCACCCACACCCATGGACCAGGAGCATTATTTAAGCCCAGTTTTGGGGCTTCATTTCCTGCCTGAGTTACACTGGAGGAGTGCTGGTCTCCAGCTCAGCCACAGCTTTGCCCTGCCTGATCAGGTAGCCCCTTGATCTGGATCTCAAACCATGGATGGCTTTGGCCTTGACCTTGGCCTTGTTTCATCACTGTGGTAATTACTTTATCACCTGGACTCTTGGTTGGACCTGGCCACTGTCTCTCGGTCTGTTCTGATTGCATATTGTGGGATGGGCCCTGGGCTCCATTTGGCTCTTGGCTCACCTTTCCTTAGGGAGCAGCCCCACTCTTGTTGCTCCCTAATGAGGAGTGATACCCGGGTGTGCCTTGCAGCTGAATCCTGCTCTAGAGAGTTGCACTGGATGCTATGAGTGCTTTTCAATTATATTAGCTCGTTTTAGCAGTAGAAGACAAATTACCTAAAAGGCTTTTTCAGAGGAAGCAAAAATATGAATCCAAGGACAATGTTGCCATGACAGTTGTTGTAAGAGTGTCCTCCCCACCTCTTGGAGGTTTGGCTACCTGTGCCATGGAGAAGAAGAAATCTGCATTGTGAGTTATTCAAAAGAGTAGGCTGTATCTTGCCATCTCTAAAGCACTAGGGAACCTTATCCGTAGCATCTTATCCAGACCTTGGATTCAAAACTATCATGATTTCTCCCCTCTCAGGAGGGAATACTGAGATGTAGATGATTCCGTTAAAAAGCTTCTAATGGTAATCCATCATGATACCTTAAATCATTGTCCAGAATAACTCAAGAGGACATTGACACCCTGATGCAGTGCTGCAACACAAAGGCATGCCATCAGGGATGACAAAGGAGATAGTAAGAATAGTCCTGTTTGTTGCAAGGAAGAGAGGACTATGGACTGGTTTATACCATCTCTTTTTTTGCTTTGGGGAGTTCTGCACCAGAGAAAAAAGGTGGAGAATTATTTACAAGACAGGCTGTTGCAGCCCATTGACTCAGACCCTGTTATTGGCAGCTGAGAAAAGATGTGCAGCCAGCATTGAATAATCTGGCTGCTATTCTCGCCATTTGTTCCCTGTCCAACATGTATTTGAAGCATTTTTTTTGTACAGCTGGCAGCAAGACTTCCATTGGGTGCCCTTTCACAACCAGAAAGGTTGTAGGGGAACAAGCCTTGAGGCTCAGAGGCTAGGCTGTAGCCAAATCTTCACTAAATAGCAGTACTTGTGTTCCTCAGAGTGGGCCTGGCCTTGCTGCTGAGTCTTCTTATCCTTTTTCTGGGATTCAGTGGCCCACTCTGTGCCCTTTTAGCATTGGGTCAAAATCCCTGAGCACCCCTTTCTGATATCCCCTGGAAAAGAGTCAAGGGGGCACCTGCTCCCTTCTGCCTCTCCATGCGATTAGGCTTAGCTCCATTTTTCCACCTCAGCAAGGTGGTGCTTAGGGGTATATCCTGCCATGTAAAGGAGCATGGACTGGGGAGCCAGTTTGACAGGGACCTGGACACAGGAGAGTAAGGATAAGAATTTTTCATGGATGCCCTTGCAGACTTCCAACTTCACTGGTTGATTCAGAGTCCTTCCTCCATAGCTGGACCAGTGGTCTGGTGCCACATGAGACCCTTTTACCTAGGGGCACTGGTGCAGTGCTAGCAGTTAGCTGTGCCTGGCTGCCTCACCAGTACTGCCAAGGGATTCCAGTTTGTGGGGATGCACCTGGACCAATGATAGGTCCTTCCACTCTCTCCTCCTTTTTCCACTTTTAAACATCATTTTCTGTAGCAGAGAAAGTGCTGTCAGCCTTTTTTTTTCATTTTTTCTTCTTTTCTATTTCCTCTTTTCCTCCTTTTCCCCCTTTTCCCCTTTTCTTTTTTTTTTCCTTTTCTTTTCCTTTCTGCTGTATAAGAGCAGAAGAATCAATGACCGCAAGGCACCTACCTGTTTTGATTCAACAGCAGTCAAAATACTTCCCATTGGTGGTGCTGGTGCTGGGGTATGTGCTAAAGGCTCACCCCTCCCCACGCAGAGGAGCGCGGAGGCAGAGGGCAGCGGGGGAGCCCCAGCGCCCCAGTCAGGGACAGGAGCCCCCGCCCCGGCCCCCCAGGGCTGTCCTGGAGACCATCAACCCCACAGGCCAGGTGAGACCCAGCACTGTGCGAACCTGGGGGTGGCCCTCCAGGGCACTGCACAGACTGGGGGGTCTCTGCCCTGAGGGATGGGGCTCATGATGGGATGCTGAGAGGAGCACTCTGGGATTGTGCAAGACTTATTGTGGGACGCTTAAGGGAGGAAAGGTGGGGAAAAGGAGGGATTGAAGTGTACTGGGAAAAAACAAGCATGGGAAAATACAGGGATAAGGGGATAAAAGGGGTCAGCTGCCTGTGACCAGTTTACTGGTCAATACGTTTGTCTGGCCGTGCCCTGTGCCCAGTCAGCGTGGTCTGTCCTGTCATCTCATTAAACTCCATTTCTCTTTGCTTGGTGAGGGCTCTCTGTTCTCTGTGCATGTGTGTGTTTGGGGTCTGAGTGCAGCACACTGGAGTCAGACCATGGGTCAGGCATCTGTGTGTCCATGGTGCCAGCGACTGGAGAGACCAGAGTGTGCGCATAGTGCATGGGTACGTGTGTCAGCATGTGATCGGCAGTGAATATCAAGCTGGACCAGCCAGTGAGCTAGGTGGTGCATTCCCTTCTGCCTATAGCAAGGCTTTGAGTGTGACAGTGATGAGCATATGAAACAGGAGGAAGTGCATTTGGTTCCTCTGCCCTGAGGGTTGAAGAGTTTCAGAGGTTCACTCACAGCAGGGAGTGGGGATCAGAGTCACTGACAGGGCAGCTGGGCTGCTGGTGGTCAGGGTGGGGCTTTGTAAGCAAAGCTTTCTCACTTGATAATGTTTTCTCTGTTGTTCTGATTCAGTTTAAGTCACTGAATTGAGTTTAAAAAATTTTAGAATATGGGCAATATAATAGTTGACACTGATCTAGGCAATTCCTGGGTAGAGCAGGTGGTGTTTGTGCCACTGCATTTCTCGTGTGTGCTTCCAAGAAAGCTATGATTCAGGTCTCCCCTTCAAGAAGGGAGGCCTGCCATAACACATGCTGAATCAGTGTGCTGCTTGGATGCCCTCAGCACTTCTCCTGGGGTCCTCCCTGTGCCGCCTTCTAAGTGGAAGTTGGTGATATGCACCTCACCTTCCCTTTCCACAGATGCTGTCAGACCTCTCAGGTCTCCCCTCCTCTAATTTCCCCACCAAAGAGTCAGTTGCCTTCTCACCAGGTCTCCAGCCTGTGGTTCCAGGATCCCCAGGATCCACTGGCTCCTCGCACCTGGCATTGTGGAGAAGGCGGGAGGGGGAGTGGAGGGGCCAAAGGGTAGGGGAGGCCCTGTGCGGCGGTGGGGTTTGCTCCTCAGAAAGGAGGAGTGCTGATGGAGAGGACTTTTTTTAGCTAGGATCTGAGTCCTGCTCCTGCCCCTTCCCCTGGGCCAGCTTGCAGGCTGACCTCATGTGGTGCCTGGGGTATCAGGCTGGGACCCGCCACCTCCCACGTCTGACCTGGGCCGCTTGCGTGGGCAAGCATGGTCTGTGACCGAACCTCATCTTTTTTGTCTGTTTGGACCCAGTTTTCATGGGCAGCAACCTTACTATTCTCTTCAGAGCTCCAGAGCATTTCATATCTATTTTCTGCCTGCTTTTCTTTGCTGTTCTCAAGGTCTGTGTTTTCGAGCTTGGCTTTGGTAACACTAATGAGTGCTGGAAGGTTCGAGTGCGTTCGGTATGCTGGAAACTTTCTGAGGGGTTTTAGGACACTGACAAACTGAAACTTTTCTGATGACTGCAGATGACTCCCTCTTGCTTCATACTTCATCTTGTTTCTTATGCAATGTTTCTTATGCCCTACGAGTAAAAACCACACAGCTCTCGAAGAGGTAAATTAGAGGCTGCAGTTAAAAAGGTAACTGAAAATTACCCCTGTTAAATCAGATTCTTTGAGATTCCAAACTAAAGTCCTGATCTTGCAAAAACTTGTAAGTGTGAAAAAGTGTTACTTAAGGTAGAGGGACTGCCAGGTTAAAGGTTCCAGAGCTGTCCATTTTTTCTTGGTTTCTGTGTCTTTTACCTTCTTTGCATACCAAAATAATACCAAGATGCATTTTCAGGTATGATGTATGAGACAATGAGTTGCATGCTCATACATTAAAGAAGTTTAAAGCTGTAGCTGCTTAAAGTATATGTCTCTGACACAAAAACAGGTGCATATAATTCATAATAGAAAGATACAGCATACTGCATTCTTATGTGAACAGTTCAACACCTAATTCTGATTTCCTTAAATACTTTTGATCTATTTATGGAATATATTTTATTGCTCTTGATCTTTAATTAATTCATAATCAGCGTGTGTTTTGGTTAATTTTCCTCTTACTCACATTAAACTGTCAATAGAAGGATAAAGGTGCAATTGTAAATGAATTAAAAATCTCCTTTTCAAAATATCTTTGAGCATTTGCTTAATATTCACTGTCTCTAACTTTTTGCTTTTACACTCAGCTAGGCTAAGCTGAGAGAAAAAAAACAACACAATATATGGCAAGATACAACAGAGAAATGCACGCTATAAGAACTCAATAGAACCTGTTTTCTGAAAAAACCCCAAACAGTTAAAGTACATATCAGTGATACACTCAGATAAGAAGTCATAAAGCCTTTTTTGTAATTTAGGATGTGAGAGTTCGTACCTTTTTTCCATAAACACAAGTCATTAGTTCAGTGCACTCGCCTTTGGGATTATTGTTTTATCTCTTAAATGATTTCATCTGCAAATTTCATTATGGTTCCCATCTGGCATTTCTTATATAATGCTATGCCTTTGCTTAGTTTGTGCATTCATTAAGGTAATTATAATTCAAAGTAATTTCTGATAATAAGCCTGCATGCTACTACTATGTTCCTAAAACTTTATTACTGTTTGCATCTATGGCACTAAAACTGTCAGGACTAATGGCTTGCGCTGCATGGCCTTTTTCTGTCTGTTAAAATGCTCTTGCCACTTGTTGTTTCAGACTTGTTGCTCTGATTGCCTCGATGGAGAAATAACAAGGTCTACTAAGTGGATTGAAAGGCACTGGAAGTGCCCTACATTCTTTTTAAAAGCAAAAAAGCTTTGAAAATCAAATATCTGACTGTTCTTAAATCCAGCTGTGAGATCTCTAGCAACTAGAGAGCCCATGACAGAAAAGGTAGCCACGATAGTAGTGTTGAGTTTCCTCAGTTGTTTTATCCAGTCCTATTCCTACAGTTTCATGAGCAGTTTCTCCCTTCATCTCATGCCAGTTTCCAGCTGGTGGTTTAATATCTTGAGTTAAATGAGCTCCTCCCATTAGTAAATCACTGAAGTTAGTCTTCGCAGATGAAGACTCCTGTAAAGTGATTGTGTGGTAACTGCTGGATAGATGGCAAAGACAAATCCATAGAAAAAGAATTTCCCCCTGGAAAAAGACTAGGCTTTGTCTAAATGTTCATTTTGCTGAGCTGCCTTCCCAAGTGTGCATTCACATCTTTCTCTAGTCAACGTTGCCTTTCTTACAGATGTGAGACATCATCCTATTCTCTTCACTTTATTTCAGCTTCTATTCTCTTCACTCCACTCTATTTTCAGCTTCACTCTTTTTTTTTTTCCCCTTTTTCCTTGTTTTAATGTCTATTTTCCTTTCTCCCATTCTAACTCCCCATACTTCTTTTGTTCTTTAAATTGTGGTAGCTCATTATTTCCACTGCCTTAATCTTCCTTATGCTCCCCCTGTATTTCCTTTATGCCTCTTCACTGTAGCCATCACTGTTTCTGTGAACTTTCACCTCATGTGCCAGATCCCCTAATTCTGAGACACTCCTATTTTTGGTTTCTGATTCTCCTCAAACTCAGTGAACAGTTCTCAGGCCTTCCCCCTACAATTGTCTTGGGGAATTTCATGACTCTCCTTGCCCTAGCTTGCATGGCAGTCTTGCTCCTTGGATGTGATCCATCACCACCACATAACTGGGTAAGTCTTTTGAGAGAAGAGGAGTTAGAAAATAACAGATTTTTATGTTAGGGATCACCTTTGCCTGTAAAATCTACAAAGTATGAATAAAACCTGAGGGAATAGTTTATTTTGCTAATGATCTAAAGTTTCATTCAGAATAGAGTCAACTTTTATTTTTGCTCTATGAATTCCTCAACTAAGCTTTGTAGTGTGATTTCTGAGACCCATACTTCATGAAAAAACACATTCATGAGAAATCTTCCTACCTCAAGTGATATTATTTTTCCTTCGTATCTCAGAATGGGTACACTAATATCACAGAAGACTGAACTAGCTATTCCTCCACGGACAGTTTGCTGAAATACCTCCTTTGCAAAAATTCAGACCTCCTCCAAGTAAGCAACTAAGCCAAAGTCAATTACTGTTACCCCCCAGTGGCAATATATTAATGGATGCGGTCTTGAATGCATACAGGAGAATTTAATACTTGAAAGTTTAATCTGTTATAATGAGATCTGAGCATCCGAACCCATAAAGCTGAGAATATACACGGACATAAGACGTTCACCACTCTGGAGATATCAGGTTGAATATATATTGGACAAAAGGGTATTACCAACAAATTCAGCACTGTTGAAAGCTTTTGCACATAAGTTATTTACTTCTGAGACAAGGCTATCTCACTCATTTGGATGAGTAACTGTAAACAGTTCCTCTGTGAAATGGTATTATGCTTGATGTATTTTACAGCCAGAAAAGTGTATTATATTTTAATATTTCTTCTTTGTGTGGTACATTCTGAAATAACTTTTCTTAATTTCTCTATATCTCTCATTAACATTTCTATCTATTGTGTTTAATTTGATGCTGTAATCTCTGAAGTCCTATTAAAAACAGCCACCACCACAAATATGTATTGACATAAAAAGCCCCAGTTTCTGGTTGGGTTATGCTCCTCATACTACTAGAACAACTTTGGCTCTCAGAAGAAGATATTTCTTTGGCTAACTGTTGCTTCAGATGATATGGTCAAATGACCTTGTGGCAATATTTAACAGCTTTTAATAATCCACTGTTTTACGAATGGGGGAAAAAACCAGACAGACAAACAAACACGTAATGAAAGCTTCTTATATTTTCAAAATCTTTTTCTTTAAGTCAGCTTTTCTTAATTTGGGAATTTTCAAAGCTATTAGCTGTAATATTATGTTTAAAAGAACTCTTCCTAATGCTGAATTTCAATTACTTTGTAATAAATTAAAGACAACGTATTTGAAGGAAGTAACCTAAGGCAACTTGTTTCAACAGGTTGAAGATCAGGCCCATTCAGCACTTAGAGGAGTGAAATTTGATTAATATTTCCCAATTCAGCAGAGATACCTCACAAGTCTGTGTCTGCATTCTTATTTAAGTATCCTCTGAAGCCCCTTGAAGATTAATTCTTCAACTATCCAGATTGTTTCAATCCTGTAAAATGCCGAGGACCTCTTATATGTGGTCTAGGAGAGCTGGAACACCTGAGAAAGCTGCACAGGGAGCCTCTGCTCCTCACTGTGCACCCTTGAAATATGTAAACCAAAAAGCTAGGCATGGCAGGGTCCTCATCACCTATGGAGTTGAGTGCATGGGTTAACATGTCTCTTCGCCAACTGCACCCTGGTAAACATCTAGCCTTCTCAGTTCATCAAAGGACTAGGCTGTTTTACCAGTGAGCTGTATGCCAGAAGGGTTGCTTTCCCGAATCTAAAAGGAATCCCACTGAAGATTTTCATAAGGGAGGACCACAGGCACAACTATAGCTTCAGCCAGAAACTGCCTTCCTCTGAAATGACTGGTTGAGAGTCACTTGGCTGATAGGCAGCATAGTTACAACATCCACTCTTTTCAAGACCTTTGATTTATAGAGACAGTGTGCCCTGCTGAGGGCTTCTGCTCTGCCACTGCTGGCCAAATGATGAGATCAACATTGTCAGAAGACCAAATTTTACATGACAACCTCCTACACTGTAAGAATATTAGAGTGATCATTCTGGGCTAGACCTAAGGTCTTGTCTTTGAAAGTAACCAAGTGGATGACTTGGAAAGAATATGTTATATAACAAGGCAATTGTATGTAATATTTTCACTCTGTGCTTCCCAACCTCTGTTTCGCAGTCCAAGATATTATCTATATACTTAATAATATTTAATGGGTTTATTTTCGACTAACTTACTGAGATTTCCCTTGAATCCAGCCTATTAGAACAAGCTGACATGGTATTTCTTAGTGACAGGTCATCTAGATGAGCAGTGGGATATATATGAAGCTGTCCGGCCCTATCCAATGTGTGGCTGGACTGATTTATGCTCCATTTCTCCAAAAGGGCTACTCAGTCTAGCTGCACCATTTTTAACCAGGTCACACTCAATATATAAGAACATTGGTATAGATTGGATCCATATAGAATGAACATAGAAATTGATATAGAAACACCGAATAGCAATATTTTTTATCTGGATACAGAACATCTCATGTTGTATGTGCCTTGATGCCCTCATTTGTTCATCTCCATGCTGGTACCCTGCTACTCTTTCCTCTTTCTGGACTTGGGCTGCTGTATGGGTGAACAGCACAAGGACAACATGGATCATGACTCCATGCAACCCACATTGCTTTTCTCTCAGGTGTTGAAGGATTTGGTGTGTCAGTGCACAGCAATGGTACAGTTCAGGGCAGTCTGGATGTTTCAGAATGGCCTGCCCCTTTCTCAATGACAGCATGCTTACAGATCCCACTTCTGCAAGTGATCTCCCACCTACTTCTTAGCCCTATTACTTCCAAGCTCTGTCAATAGCTAAGCAATGATTGCAGCAGTTAGCAGGTGGTGGATCACAGAGAGCTGGCCCAAGTGATGGTGGGAAGGCTTTGCCCTCAATCTGGTGTGAAATGTTTTTCTGTCCTCTTCTGAGTGACCACTGTGTGGCCACTGCTGGCCTTTAGCCACAACTCCATGAGGGCCACCAGTGCAGGGACCTGTAGAGACAGTTCTGTGGTGGATGTGCCTGGGGTATGCCAGCCCTGCAAATCAGTCCAGTGCCGAGTCACTGATGAACTGAGGGCAACAGTCACAAACATTTCAGTATTCTTATTTGTGGAATTACTTGTATGAAACTTTAATCTCCCATAAACATCAACAAATTTCCTTCTTGCTTGTGCAAAGAATGATAACAGTCCATGACTATAAGGACCATTTAGCTAGAAGGCAGCCAGTACTTACCCCTCTGTGTAAATACCACCTGCTTCCCTCTGTAAAGGATTCCTTCATAGCTCTGTTTGGAGAAAATAGCAGTTGATTTGGAGAAGATTTCCACTGTTGAAACCCAACAGCGGGAATACACAGACTCCAGAAAGCACTTTTTCCCTGGTCCCTGAAGACTTAAGTTTTTGAGGGATATGCCACTCAATTCCTCTCTCTCAGGATTCCTCTAGAAAGATTTAGCGGATCAGCAAACTGAACACCCGAGTACTAAGCCCAAGCCCTGCCAGAGACTGGGAAGAGCTGGGCCATGAGCTCAGTAGATGTCTCTACCTTGTGCTGGACACAACACAACCCTTCAGGGGTTTGTTCTCCTGCTCTCAGGAATCAAGTCACTCCCTGACTTTCAGAGCTATGTTTGGGATCACAGTAACAGGCCATGTTGTCTTATAGACAGCATACACTCCTGTGTTTCACAAGCAGGACCTTCTGCTCGTCCTGATGGCTTCTTCCCATGGACCGATGGTGGTACATCCGTGCCGGGCCCTGGGGAGGAAGAAATCAGGGCTAGTGTGGGAGTCCATCCTCTGTCCTCTGTCTGGCCATGTTCCCCTTGTTCCCCAGAAGCATGTGCATGACCAGCCACAGGTCAGTACCCCTGCCTCACACTGAAGTATTGCCACCCATTCAGCCGACTCCACACCAGTTCTCATTATGTAGCAGCATGAAAATTGGGTCATACTTGGCTCTGGATCTAGCTGTTTTCCCTCTTTTTCCCTTTTAATGGATCTTTTCTGGTGGAGGTGTTAAAAAGTAGTGAACCCTCTAGATGATGTGGAAGCCTACATCGTTCTGGGGTGATTAAGGGCCAAGAGAAAAACTGCTGATTTGTGAAAGGGAAGGAATATTACTTTTAAATGTGAGTTCTGCCTCCTTCTTTTTGTTTGATCAACAAGGTATTAAAATGCTCTGAGAGACCATGGTTTAGTTCTGAAAAAACATGGTTTAGTCCTGAAAAAACCCTCACAAATATTAAGTAATGTCAGGCTTGTGATATATAAGAAAATTCTGCATGTTTACATAGCTGTTTTTTTTTTCTCCTGAAGAACTCGTTCATTATATCAGGTGGGAATACAATGTGGTAGAATTAAAAGCACCTAAGAAACCATAAATATAGGTGTTCCTAACTTTTGTGTGCTTGAATATACAACCTTAATATTGTTTTTTTTTAGGAGAGTTTTGTAAGTGTGTGGAGAAATATTTATTTGCATTACAGTAATGCCCAGAAGCCCCAGTTTGGAACAAGCTTATTTATTGTCCTGTAGACCAAAATCATAGTCTTCGGTATTGGAGTGAAAATTACTTGCTCTAGCATGCAAAAACAAAAGACCACTGAAGTCAGAGGAGAGCAAGTGGCAATAATACATATGCTGCTGTCCCATCCCATCTGAAGGCACCTTTCTACATCTACAACTCCAGCCTACTGACCTCCAGTGCAATAAGCCCTGCAAACCATTTTCTTTGCCCACATAGAAATGTGAGGTTGCCAGACCTGAATAATTCACATAGACCACAGAGACTCCTGAAACCCACCAACAGCCAGTTCATATTGCTTTAGAGTCCCCGAATCCTCCATGTATTGAGTATGTGCAATATTACATATAGGAGCTGGACAACCTTATATATTATGTTTTAAATCACATTTTTCTGTTTAATATTTCACAATTTCCAATTTATGAGAATAAATCCTCACCAATGCTGTTAGTCATTCAATGCTATTTCCCACCGCTGTCCCCTTTCTCACTATTTGCAAAAAGCAGAATAGAAAGATTTTTCCATAATCTCTAAGTATACCTGTTCCCTAATCTTCACCGTTTGCCACTGATTGCACTGGCCTGCTTGTGACGTGAGGTGAGAATGAGAGATGCATCCTCAGATAAAGAAAAGAAGGTAAGAGTTCAGCAGAGTAGGCAAGTAAAAGAGGATTTTCCTTTTTCCATAAAACTGTTCTCATTTTTCAGAAGGTCTTGCTGAGAAACATGTTCAGTTAATTAGACAAATCCTCTTCTCCATTTTAAACAACTTTAAACATAATTTGAAGTCCTTGCCAAGAAAGTCCAACTTACTTTGCATGCATGTTTGAAATAACATTATATTGTATGGGAAAAAGTGAAATCCACCTACTCATAATGTCTATGTCATATGAGTCAATCAATGCCATCTGTAACACCCTGTCCAGCAACAACTAATGTTGCACCCATATCGTTTGCTGTTCTCTGGAGTGTTGCTCAGGGTGGTGCTGCTTATTGTCACTGGAGGGGCAAATGGTTCCCTTCATGCAGCAGCAGGTCTTCTAATCAATCTATCTTCATGATATCTCTGGTTTCTTTTTACAGATATATTTTGTTCTGAAAGAATATTTTTCCTCTGTATAATTACCATTTTTAAGGATCCTAGCTGATCACAACATAAGCACATTCATCCCTTCTGCAGTGTTATAAACCCAGAGGAAGGACACTACATTTAGACTTTTGAAGGTATACTGAGAACACTCATCTCCACAGTGAGAAATTGTTCTTTTGAAATTAGTACTTAAGAAGTAATTATACTAAAAATAAACAAACAAACCCTTGACAAAAAATTGGGGTGTACTTGTGTAGTTAATTAGCCACTTGGCAGCCATCAGAAATCATCATTTTTATTTCTGTAAACAATGACTAGTATTTTAGAAGGCATCTGACCATCCTAGCAATGAAATGGATGAACAAACACTGAGGTGCAAATGTGTTTTTTGATGTATAACAAAATGACAAGCTGCAGAGAAGCAAAATAATTGGTTGGTTAGTTACAATACATTGCCCTACAATTCCCATTATCAAAAACATTTTGACCTTGTTTTAAAGCATATACTATATCCAAACTAGCCACATATAGTATTTTTTTTATATATTAAATACACATCTCAGGTCTCCTTGCAATGAAGTATTTCAGAAATTTCAGAAAAGTACTTGGGAGAAATGTCTCTACTTTTCTTTCCACCTGCTTTGTATAGTCCTATTTAGAAATCAATGTCAATTATCTCATCAGCTGCAGAGAGTCAGATTTACTACCTGAATTCGGCTTTATAAGGGAATCAGTAACCCTCTAATCAATGTCTGACTCAGGACCAGAATTCTAGGTACAGCCATATGCACATTAGAATATTCAGTGGGTAGACAACTGCTATGCCATAGACATGTCCTGAATGTTACTTATAAGTTTTAATTCACTTTAAGTCAATTGAAAGACTCCATTAAAGGAAGATGAAATAGATCCTTAGCAGTATGGCATAAACTGTGTAGGATAGCTACATTTTCAGTTCCAGCCACCCACTTTCAGTGGCCTTGTTTTTTTTTTTTTTTTAATAAGAAGAGACTTATTAAAGTTGCTTGAAGTTTTATAATGAAAATTGCCAGTCCAGTTATGCAGTCCTAAGGGGGGAGTTGGGGGTTGTGCTTTCCTTCTTTCAATTTATTTAAGAGGAGAACCAAGATTTCTCACTGTTTTGACAGTCCATCTCCTTGTTCAAGCTTCAGTATAGTGAGAACATTATCTTTTAATCCTCTAGTGTTCTGGTCATTATAGGCACCTTAATTTCTAAGCAATAATCCATACATGCTCAAGTAATATTGCACATTTGAAAAAGTGGTGAAGAAAATGCAAATTACAAAATAAAACCAAATATAATTATATCACAATTATTGGAAGGTAATAGCTCTTATTACTGAGCAGGTCCAGAGCATGGGAGCACAGTCTTCCACTCCCAGCTTTTCCATTTTTACACAAACCATGATTGCAATTCCAGTGCTTACAGACCCATTTATTCATCTTTTAGTATCATTAGTCACCTTGTATCAGAGCAAGATGTTCTCTTAAAGCAAACTAGTTTTATTTTTGCTTTTTAGCTTGAATAGATATTCTGTTAATTCAATGTAGTTGGTCTTCAACATCAAACATGAATAAGCTGAAACGAAATAGCCAACTACTTTTCTTGAAGACTCTTCAGGTTAACTTACAGTGGAATAAGAAATTATGTCTCTAATGTACCGTTCAAAAGCAGAACAGACTCTTATGGAGACTGCAGTTCTTTCCTATATGAGAGAAGTCCTTTTGAGGGCAAATCTAAAGCATGGTTGGACAACTGGCTTACAACACAAATATAAAACCTCAATAAAACAAAGAAAAGCAGGATGAAAAATATAGATATTTTGAAACTTCAAAAATTGTTTTTGAGCGGTGAGGTGCAGCTAACTGGAAGGAGTGGAGAGAGTTCTCATTTCTTCTTTGTCCCTTTCAACACATTTATAAGGTATTTGTCAGATTCTTGGCCCTTACAATGAAGAAAGAAGTCCAGAGACTGTACCAAATGTATTCCACTGTGTGATGCTTCATTAAGCTCCTGAGGCAAGCAAAACCATGCTCTGTGCTCTGTTGAAAGGGGCTTTCCTAAAAGAACGAGTGCCATCAATTAGGACAGGGGATACATTGTAAGGTTTTGGAGGAAACTGCTGACGGCTGGGGCCTCTGAAAGCAGCACTCCTCTTCGCACAGTGCTGGGTGCTGAGAGATCAGTTTTGGGACTGTGCGGATTCCCAGAGCAGAGTGCTGGGACCTGCGTGTCAAAATCAGTATCCCTCTTAAATTTTAAACTTCAAGGTTTCACAACCTTTAGTTTTGTTCTGCACTGAAACATGAAAGAACTGGCTGAAAACAAATGAGAGACACTCATCTACCCCTGACTATGATTTCCCTAGGACTTTGGTACCGGGAGTTGAAGCACAGACTGCCAGACCAACGTCCTAGTTGTAAAGCTGCAGAGATCCTACCAGCCAGGGGCGAATGAGCAGCATCACAGAGAGAAGGAGAAGTAATCCATAAGCTTTCTTGGTTTGCCAGGTGTGAAGACACTGGAGTCCTGATATAGAAAAAACCCCACCTTTTTAGGTGGAACATCAGTGAAGGAGTCAAACAAGGGAAAAGGCTACAGTAATTGAGAGACTCTGGTCCTAAACTGACTGGCTTTAAGATAAGATCCTCCACGGAGTAGACTAATCAACTTATTGACTTCTAAGAGGAAATGCCCCTAGCAAGGAATTGTTTAGAAAAGTCTCCGTGTTATGGTATTTTGTGGAGAGTAATGACACACAATATCTTATATGAATGCTTCATACTGAGCATATAAACCCAAACAGCAGTTGACTGAAATGGTTAAAGTGTTCTGTAAAAAAACATTAAAAAATAAATCTGATCCATTGGAGCCTATTATAACACCCATATCCTCACAGAACAGAACAGATTTGCACTCTCACTGCCATCTGGAATAGAATTATGTTAGGAGTCGCTAAAAAAATACAAATTAACTATTTCATGCATTTTTATAGTGTGATCCTTCCTTTTTCTATTCATATCCCCTGTTCAGTTAAGAATGACAACTTTAAAGTCATTGTGTGAATGTCTCATTTGCTTACTGTTCAGATCAGAAAGAGTAATAATGTTTGTGGAACAGATACATGAAACATGAAAGACAATTTAAAAGGAGTCTCTCTCTGTCATTGAGTTGATGGTCTTTAGTAAGACATACCTGTAACAGATGCTGCTTAAACTTGCTAGATTGTATATTCTTACAAGTAAAATGAACATCAGGTATGTATGATCAGTCTTTTACAGGTGTTTAAATTAAAATGCTTAATATGCAAATCATGAAAAAAAATCAGTTAAAATATAACAATATCTTTTTTACTGCTGGAAGGGAGCCCACAGTAGATTCATGTCATTGCTCAAATTGGTTATTACAATTAATGTTCAGTTTTAAAGCAGCCCTGCATTTGATTTGTAATTAAAAAACAGTTTTTCTCTTTCTCAACTATTTGCTATTCACAAGAAGTTGTGGAATAGTTTTGCATAAATAAATTTCAGACTCAAGGCTGTTTGTGAAATGCTCACTTCAATGATTTAGTAACTGTGATTCATGTTTTGTAGCCAGTCACTCAAAGCACATAGTACTGTTCCTCTTCTATGAAAGGAAGACATAAAATGGCAAATGTATAACTTACTTTCTGAATGGGTGGAAGAAATAGAACTAAAATTTATGAAAACATAAAGTTTCACAAACTTTTTAAGATCATCTGATGTGTGTTTATATAGTCATAGAAAACAAGCAAGACTGAAGAAATAAGAGCATAAATATTTAATCATTAGCCCCCAAAAAATCCAGAGGTGACACGTTTTGCTCTGGGTGGTCTCAAAGTTTGCAGTGTTGAATTCTTTTCATTCTTTAAGCCTTTCAGATTTTTATCTGGTTTATCCCATGAATGCCTCCATCTGGAGGACATGAGCTACATGGAACTGGAGTTAAAGAGATGTCCTGTAATGCATACAAAATAATTATGCCCAGATTCATTCCACCAAAGTTTAGGCACTTCATTCTTGGATTTACTTGCATTAAGGGAGGGGAGTACTAAAACAGCTGAAGAAGTATTTTTGACTGATTCACTGACCAAAACAAGGAGAAAATAATTTTGATTATTATTTCCACTTCAATAAATCTTCCCAGAAAGAACCATCACCCAAGTCATGCATAGCTCTTCAGCTGCAGCCCAGTTAGGTGGATTCAAAGCAGTCCTATCTAGATACAGAGTGAAGAACTTCCCTGTAATCTGTATGTTGAATGCTGAGACAATAAACTTGCTGGCACCAAAAAGGGCTCAAAAGGAATGATTCATCTCTCCATGTTTTTGAGTTTTAAGATGTAAGTGTCTAAACTGGAGCTAGTCACTCTAAAGGTCCCTTCAGCCAATGGAGAATAACAGACGATTCTATTTTAGACATCCTATTTTAGATGAAATGATTGCAAAGAGTCACTAAGATGACCTGTTTCAGTGTAAAGTTTTCTACCCTGTGTGTGTCTAGGGTTGAGTTAGATGACTCTCACTCCTGGTTGTAATATAGCTCATCCATACTGGGAGTTCTGCTGTGAGTTTTAAGGCAGCAGATTAGATCCTCAACTTTTTGAGGCTTTTTCATCAGTACTATGTAGCTGCCTCAGGCATATCAATGCCCTGCAGGAGACAATGCCAAAATAATTTTTGTTCTATGTTATTAAGCACAGATTGGGCATATTATTCTGGATTTAATAATCTTGCTCTACAAAGACCACCTATTTAGATTTATCTAGTTTTTAGGGTGCAGGTGAGTTAAATATTTCTGTACGGCATTATATAACATGGGTTTTGCAGAATTGCCTAGGTGCTGTTCATGAGGAACTCAAAAGACTGATCCCGCTCTGTAGGTACCAGAATTAAATGATAGTTTTGTCTTACTTCAGAAGGAACAGGACCCACATGTGTTAATAAACGTGTTGTCATCGTGCTGGTAGGTATGCGTTGATAACGCATGAGTAACATGTCACATCATAACAATGAAATGTGAAGAATCAGCAGCAGACCAGATGGCCTGGTGGAGCACTGCAGCTTTACCTTCTTCTCAGTTCTTATGTCAGACAAAGACTAATGTACTTATACTTCAGAGCAAAGCCCTTGAAATAGCATTTCCATCAGGAAGCCTGCAATGGCAGGAAAGAAATATAGCCTGACACAGGTTTTGTTTCTAATCGCTAAACCAAGTACTGATGTGTTATCCGTGACCACCAGTATTGTTTACAGGCTTGGCTGCTGTAGTGATAGCATCATATGAATACTGCAATTGAAACTGAATCCTTCCGGCAGCAGAATTGGTTTTCAAGCAGCTTTTAATTGCTTGTTTACAAAATCCTCTGTAGCTTTCTAAGCACACAGCCCGACAAAATAGGAATAGACCTATAGAAAGTCTCCAGCATTGCCTCTCTGTGTAGAGGAGAAAAATTGATTCCAAGTTACAGAATAAAAAAAGAGAAGAAAAAAATAAAAGCAGCTGAATCAGATGGTCACTGGCATGGCTGCTCGTTCCCTGCAGCTGCACAGGTGGGAGCTGGAGCCTCTCCATGCTGGGCCCCGGAGCAGCCCTGAGATGCCGTATGCGAGGGCCCTCTGCAAGTCACAGACCTACTTGAGTAGGGTTTGCTGTGACTCCAGAAGCTTCATGAAGGATCCACACATTTTGTGGAGTAAGAAACTGTGGTCCATCAGCAATGCTGCCTTCCCCAGCATCCCAGAACTGACTCACTGTCTCAGGTGGGGGTGTCAGCTCTGAAACCTCCCTGCAGCTGCTAGAAGGGATATAAACCTTCCTGCTAGGCATCCTGCTAGTTAGTGCAACCCATTGATTAAGATCACTTGCAGCTGTTAAGTGCTGCTCCAAAGCCATTTTGAGCACCACCGCTCATGATTGCTAGCCTCCTCCTTGGAAGGACAGGAATATGCCTGTCAATTTTTATATAGCTTGAATAAATGTGGGACGTTTATTTCACATGTACAATCCCTGCCCTTAGTTTGATTGCTGGAGATGAGGAACAGAACCAATGGAGACAGCTATTTGCCACTGTCTTATGGTTTCCCTGTCCTTTCTGTCTGGATTGCATTGTGTTATGCTCAGGTCAGAAACAACCAGCTGGTTCACTAATATGATAATTTGTTTTCTTTTTCTCTCATCCCCTTATCATAATGCTGGGACTGTGCTGCAGATACTAACACTTATCAGATGTCTGAAGCAAATGTACCATGTAGCTTTTGCCCTGATATGAAATTTGTCCCAAGTGTGCAGCAAGAAACTTAAAATATTCTTTCTACAATGCCTCCAAGGTTTTTCAGGAGCCTTTCCCTGGAGAAGAGCCTGTTCTGTGTACGCTGGGGTGGGAATGGGGGAGGTGGACCTGGCAGAGCATTAACCTGTTTCTGCAACGCTATGAGTGCTCAGATATTTTGCGTTTTAAACAAATGCTTCAGATCTTTTTATTCAAAAAAGGAAAAAAAAAAAAATTTAGGGTGTGGAGAATTAATAACTATTCAGTTTCCAAAAGGAAAGTATACGTCCAGCTACAGTGTTTTTTCCCTCACTCAGGGACAGATCTTGTCCAGATCTATTAAAAATTTTAAGTGTTTCAGTTTACAAACCTAACCTGGTAAGCCAAAATCCTACATGAGAAATTTCTAATCCTTGCCCAGAGTACAGGATGAGATGCATTTCAAACCAGTTAGTAGTTTGCATGGGAGTTGCCATATGCTAGGTGGTTGGAAATATTTGGTATCTGAAACTGGATCTCATATTCTGGACTTGTCTTATCTCTTCTACAAGTTTCTGACTTTTCTGCCTTTCTTTGCCCCAGTTTAAACTGTAAATCAGTCTTTTAAGATTTTCTTTTTCTTTTGATTATTTTTACAATTAACAAACTGTCATGTACTTTCAGCTTGCCTGTCTTACTTAGATTCCTAATTGTCTTTGCTAAAATCTTCCCTTTAATTAGCAGATTGTATTTTACCTTGCTAATTGAACACCTCTACACAGGAAGGTTAGGTGAGGAAATGAAACTGAAAAAAAGCATATTGCACTGGCTAGAATCAAATGTGCAAATAATGCTTTATCACTTAACACATTCAAATTCTAGAATATTTGTTCCCTGGGTGAGTTCAGTGGCATTGAACACATCCTCCCAGGTGCAATTGGCCTACTGGGGGGGCTTTTCCACAGTTTTGGGAGGCTGTCTGGGAAAAATATGAGGAATAGGCAAGCTGGAGAGGGAGCTGAGGATGTGCAGAGCATCTCCTTCTGCCTGTGTGCCTTGTGGGTCTGCATTTCACTGGGCTCATTTAATGGCCACTTGGTTTTGCTTCACAGACTGGACTTGAATTGCAGGGTGAAAAACTGTGGCTTACTGCATCCCATATGCACAGCATCTTCCGCTTCTGAAACAGGCATCTGTGTGACTTTCTGTCCTGTTATTGCACCTGTATTGTGTTCCCCTGCCTATTACTAGTATTACTGGTGCCTGCACCACAGACCACATTATTCTAGCATGAATCATCTAAAGGACCATGTCTCTCTGGCAAATGTAGCTCTGATCTGAGACTTATGAAAAAATGCAGGCGAGAATAGCACACTTGATCTTAAGAAACTGAAAAGATAATGTGAACAGAAGCATACCATGAATAAACAAAACTTTCTTGATCCACCAGCTGGAGATAGGTCTGCAGTTTGTGATGATGTATGTGATAGGGAATGTAAGCAATGATTACTGAAGTACTGAATTGTCATCAGAAAGTGACATTCTTGATAGAGAAAGATACTGCATAACACCCATTATTCTTGCACTGAATCTTTTGCTTGCTCTAGTGTTGAACTCTAAGAACATTAAATAACTGATAGTGAAATAATTCTAGCTCTGAACCAGATTAAAATCCTGGTGATAGGTGAGGACAAGAACTTTCCCTTTTCTTTTTTTTTTTTTTTTTTTGGCTTGTGTATTGTCACATCTGTTCTAATGAAATCTCCTGCTGGACAGTTGATGGGAGCATGTGCAGCATGATGCAGCCTCTGTATTATGATGGCCAGTGGCATTTTGTTAGCTCAGTCTGACAGTATTTCCATTGTGATGCTTGGCACAAGCAAACTGGATTAATCTTCATATGGAAGAAGGCAGCTTGCATAACAGAGGCCATAATTTGGATGTTGATTTTGGTCCCTTTTGTGGCCCAACCACATATCCAGCTTTCACACAACAAAGCCTCTTATAAAGAGCATTGGTTGGAAAGTGGGCCAAATTCATCCTGGTGTAATTCCATTACATCGGTAGATTTGCCATGGGGAACATGTTGCATTATTTCTACAACAAATCCATATAAAGGCTTTTTGGACAAGCTTCACTCCTTTACGCTGTCAAATTGAATATAGGTTTTGGTTTGTCCTGCACATTTGGATGGAAGGGTCTTTAGGAAAGGGCTGTGTTTTGATTTGGTGCAACAATCGCACAGTGGGATCTTGCCTCTTGGGCATGTTTGCAGTATCAATTAGATTCCCTCTAAACTCAGAAGACAGATATTTTCTGAGAATGTATTCCTTCTTTGTTTGTTACTGAAGTCTTGTTTCCTAGTGATATAAGTAGATGTGTTACATGACAGGTCAGTTTTGACCAACTGTAAGCATATAGTTTCCAGTTATTTGGAAAACTCTGGTTCTGTTGGTTCCTAATCAATGCTGTCCTTGTAGCTGTGAGAGAAACATCACACTTGTTTCTTTTGACTTGGATTTTGTTTCTAATATAGGAAAACAGAACACAGGTTTGTGGGGTAGGTTTGTCTACATTTTGACACTGAAAGGCTGTGACTGGCAATTCTTCCATCTGTTATTCAGCAATTCCTGCCAGGAAGAGAAGATGGGAGGGTTAAATAAGGACCGACAGCAGAAATAACAAAGAGCAGGAACTGGAAATAGACTAAACCAGACCTTATTCCTTTAACTTGGAGTTTACTTCTTACAGAAAGTTTTTTTTTGGTGTTGATCTACAGAAGAACAATGTAAATATGAAGCTGCATGCTTACGCCTGGTTCAGGGCAGAGGTGTGTCTGCTATACAGCTGAATGGCTAGGATGAGGTATGAATTATTAGTATGTGATCTAATTTGTGTTATGACATATTATGCATGTCAATTAATGAGCTGAAAAGAATTTCTTCCTCTGCACTGAATCATGTGTTCTTCATTTCTTATGAGAAGATATGAGGAGTAAAACACACGAGGTCAGTCACAAAAACTCACTGGTAAATCTCAGCTGAAGAATGTCAACTTCTTATTTTAAATTAGAATTAATATAAATTTAAATTAATTTTATCTTTCCTGTTCCACCTTTGTTATTTTTCTTCTCACATACTCATCATTAATAATGGCTTAATCTGTGTGTTTAGGGCTTCAGTAGTAATAGCTTTTATCACTGCAGCATCTAACACACATCACAAAAGCTATGGAGGGATCCCACAGAGCCTGTAACTGGCAGTTTCTGACATCATGTTCTAAAGGCCCTAATGACATTGCTAGTTTAGGACAAAAGAACTTATGAATGTTGCTTCACTGGGCAGCAGTTTTTAAGCAGGGACATGATCATCTTGTAATATTTTTCCATAATTCAACACAGTTGGATTGCATAATATATTTCATACCTCAGGCTGAGAGTTACAATTCAGAAATCTGTAACACAGGGCCAGCTGTAAAGAGTGACATCATTAGTTATCTTTTAACTATTTTCAAGCCAATTGCCTTTGTCGGTTGTGTTGAAAAAATGTGTTTAGGACAAGTCAATTCACCGTGATTGTTTTTTATGGCAATTGCAAGAGGCTGTTATGAATCCTCTTCCGAGTTCTCCTGAGAAACTGGTTCATGCTTTAGGTAGTGAAGAGTCATGCACTTCAGCCATTTCCTAGGATCTATCTCTGCTGCACAGAGTTGGAAATAGAACTGCCTTTCTGAGTCAAGCCGTTGGAAGTGAAATGTGTGTATCAGCTTACAGGACTACACAGTAATACTACATGACTTCCAAGCACTTTGAGTTTTATTAAAAGCTGTACAAAATTAGGTATAATTAGAGAAAATCTTGCATCTGCAGGAGTCTTGCTTTGCTTGATAAGGAAGATGATTTCATTTTGAGAAGCTGTTACAAAGGCATGGTTTTTTTCACATCATAATAGGCATTTTACATAATTTTAATTAGATGAACACCACTGTAGACTTTTTAAAAGACCCAACCTAACTTCAAGCTGTTCTGGGTTCCTCACTCTTTGGTATGTTCTAAGTCCATCTCACAGGCAACTTCTTGGGGGCCTGAGAAAGACTGACAGCAACTGATGTTTACATCGGCTGGTGCTGGACCTGCTTTTGTAGCATTAGGTGGGATCCCTTCCTTATCTTCAGCCCAGCTAAAGGGATGGCTGATGTATGCAGAGCAGAAACTTAGCATAAGTAAAATAGATAATAGTGCCCCAAATACCTTTAAATAGGTTCTGGTTTTAGTCTAGAAATTTTTTGTCTGACATAGAAATCTTGTAATAGGGCAGTCTGCAAGACCCACTTGCACCAAATTTCCCTCCTGTTTTTCTGTGAGGAGGGGTGTGTATGCTCACACTTTTCAAGCACGCCTGTGAGAGGCACAGGCAGAATGGGCTGTGCTCTCCCTCCTGCTGACAGTGCCATCCTCTTGCAGAAGCACCAGTCCTACACATCAGGGTCAAGGTTTTGTCAGAAAAGATTCTATATTTCATGTATCAAAAACAACAACAAAGTTAATTATAAATGAATTCTTCAGCTTAGTCTTTCATTAAAATCCATTTTCTGATGGCTTTAGTTACTGACTGCTCATCAGGTCAAGCTCACTATTTGCACCAAACGTAAATGTCTCATCAGACTCTTACGAACAGTGAGCGCGTGGCAGCCCTGCTTTTGTCTGGAGATGTTTGTGTTTTCTAGTATTTGTGTTTAAATAAAGGCAAAGCCATAATAATTACAGGACTCATTAAAACTCTCAAAAAACATAATTGACAAGAGGTTATAATTGAAAAATGCATCTCAGTCCTAGAGACATTATTGACTCCAGCCCTCTTCTTTGGTGAATGACGTTTTCAAGAGCCTAGAGCCCTGAAGACTCCTTGTCTGCAATCAGAGGTGTGAGTACAGCCTGCGCTGCTCTACCCTTTCAGCAGCGAGGCTATCTGATAAGAGCACAGCTTAGTATCGGAGGCATCAGCAACAGCTGCTCTAGTGCAGTTTAGATGGTGGGCATCTCAACAGAGTATGTTCTGGTAGAGCTGTGTGTATGCATGTATACCTCAATGGAGGTTTGAGAGGACATACTGTAGAAAATGAGAAAAGCATGTCACTCATTATCAAAATAATTATAACAAGATGAGAACACTTTCTTAAGTCAGAAAACAAAAATAAATGGGCATTACCTTCTAAAAGACCTCATAACTTTCTCCTTTCCTTTTTGCTCCTTTTTGTGCTCAACCATATTTGCCACGTGGCAATCCCACAAGCTCAGAGTTAGCCAGTAAAACTCCTGTCCTGTGGGAAAATTGCTCAACTTACATAGTTTATATCCAATCAAGATTGAAGTGGTTTATTGATTTACTAAAACCACATGATTAAAGTGATCAGCGAACTATGCATTCAGGATCAATATCGGTACAGTACAACAGGTAAATCACATTAATAGACACTTGTAAAATATTAGCAAACACAAATTTCTAACTACCTTTCCAAAACTTACCCCCAGACGTGATAAATCCCCCCACAGCTACCAGCATACCAACCTGTCCTCTCGGGGGTTCCCCAACATGCTGATCTCTGCAACCTGGCGCTCCAATATTTTGCTGTACTATCTCCAGTATGTCTCTGTCTTTATTGTACTGGGGGGCCCAGCACTGGGCACGGCACCCAAATGTGTCTCACCACCTGAGCAGAGGAGCAGGACCACCTCCCTTGACCTTCTGGCAATGCTCTGCCTGATGTGCCCAAGGAGGCTGTTGGCTTTCTTCAAAGTGAGAACGATAAAGAACAATTTTAGTGATGTTTAAAAAGTTCTGGTGGGGTTGGACCACACTGTCCCCAACTAAAATCTGCCCTTAAGCATCTATAAACAAATATACAGGATTTTTCATATTGTTAGTCTGCACTGTAGTCTATGCCACTGCATTTTCACTATTATTGTTTCCTGTTCTAGGGAACCAAGGTTAATGTGGGCTTGCTGTAACTGCTGCAGCTACAACCTTTGATACCAGCTTTTGAAAATACTGGGTGTTTTAAGCTAAACTGCTGATTTTTCAGCCAATGTTACGGATGTTCTAACACATGATGCTTTCTGCCAAGTCTGCTGTGGGATGGAAATGGCAGAACAGATGTGAGGACAAGAGGTATTTTCTTATCTTCAGTGTGATATTCTAAAGATAGCACAGTAACATCCTTAATTTGGTGCCTTAGTGGTGACTGAGCTATTTTCTGTGGTAGTAAGTACATGGCATAGCTTCTTGTTTTAGAGGTGTAATGTCCTGTAACATTTGTTGCTCAGGACAAATGCTCTGGTCCTTCCATATGTAAGAGCTGAAAGCAGAACTGGCCTTCATCTGCAGAATGATTTGCTAGTGTCAGCCCACGATGTGATAGATAACCTTGCTGCATAAACAACATGATTGACAAATACTTCTTGGGAGACTGAAATTAAAATCAAGAGGTCTGAAAATAGAAGCCGAAGCAGCTCCTGGATAACGTCTCAGCCATGTTTCCCCATGGGCATTTCTAGGAAACTTTATCTCCAGAACTGGTGAAAGGAGTGAATCAACAGATACATCCCAGAACATTTCTCTCATTCTTTTGAGTCCTTCATAAAAAGCACAGGATGCGATAAAAGCAGCCTTTCCCTAAAGAGAATCAATCAGCTATCTAACTGCATTTCCTTTCTCAAACAGAGATCAGATGCTGTACAAGAAAGCACAAAAGACATTACAAAACAGCCTTCCCACAATGAAAGCTTCTTCCTAATTCTCTATAATTAGAATGACTTTTGAATGAGAAACAGCCTGTACAATTTGTGCAGCCTGAGAGACTTTGTGCTCCAAGGAGCTATGAAATAATAACCTAGAGTGGGCTGCATCAAACCTTCCCCTGCAGAATTGATTTTGTCTCCTGGACATCAATGGGAGTTTTGTGATGGATTCATAGAGTATTTGGGCAGAGGGGAACACTGTGCTGACACACTTTGCTCTCTGTATAACACAAACCACAAGGCTGACCTACGAATTTTCACACCTAGACAATTTCTGGTAGAGCAAGACACACTCTTTTGGTCTCCAGTGTTTTCCCTTGGCTTCCTTCTGACCCTGGTGACAGCTGCATATGCTGCATTGGTCCCAAATCCAAATGCTGACTGATGCCACCTGACAAATCAGAAGTTGTTTCATGCTGAAATGCTACTCGGTTTGCATCAAGGTTGGAGCCTTTGAAAATTTTGCTTGCTGTGTTTACACCACCTTTTATAGGGAATTGGAGGAAAACACACTGTTGCTTCAAAACAAGTATTATTCAGTGTTTATTAAAAGCAGGTTATTTCACCCATTCATATATCCTCAAAGGCAGTTTAAGCCTTCTGTATACATAAATACCTTATAAAATTAAATAATCCACAGTTATAAATGTTTCTTTTCAGTGAGTATGTTGAATATATGTCAAATGTAAATAATGACTGTACTTATATTGCCCAAAAGAAACATGAAATGAGAGAGTTTTGTGATTTTTTTTATTTAACCTACTAGTTGAGTTATATACATACTGTGGCAATGTCATAGTCTAGGACAATGAAATTATATTAAAGAAAAGTTTTGTTTGCTAAGAATGATATTGGGCCACTGGAGAGGTAAGTGGTGGGAAACTTGACTGAAAATACCTTTGGTTATTTTAATTTTGTACTTTGATTACTGCATTAGACTAAGCATCCAGTCCAACAAGTGCTCACTTTTCCTTTGGAACAAAAGATCTTGATGAAGGATTTTTCTAATAATGGGCCAGTGAAGATTATTAATATTTTAAACTCTGGCCCACTTGGAATACCTACTGATTTTAATGGGAGACAGAGAAATGTGTAGCTTGTTACCTTTTACCATTTCTGTTTCTTCTGATATCTACTGGTGACTTTACTTGAGCACAAAAACTGCTTAGCTACACGAATAAGGTATGGGAATCAAAACACACAGAGAAGGCATTGTTCCAACTAAGTCTGTGAATGACTTCTATGCTGCAAAGGCTGTATTAGCTCCTGCAACTTCTAGAGCAACTGCAGAGGATGCTCTACATTATGGCACCTATTTCATGACTATTTTATACTTTGCTGCAGATCTTGCATCTGCTTAATACTTTCACCTACCTCCTGCTACTCACCATGTATCTGGTAGCCCTTTGCTTCTCTTCAAATGAGGAAATTCTCCCCCCTAGGGTCTAGTAACCTCTTTTTCATGCAAATGGAGTAGAAGATGGGGATAAGAAAGAGGGTCAAGATGAAGCTCATTGTAGGAATGTCATCATAAATTTATTCAACATTTCACTTCCTTAGACCCCTTTTCAGATTTCCTTAATGTCTTTAACTTTTTTCTTCCAGTGCAAACACAAATCTTACAGTTCTTTGAAATTCGAAACACCATGGCAATTTTGGCTAAGACTTTATTACTATACATTAGCAAGGACATAAGATTCATAGACAAGTGTTTGCATCACTGTTTTACTTTGATGGACCCCTTATTTCCCCTCTCATCCACCATGATCCAGTTCTGGAAGCAGGTTTCAGAGCCCCTTGAGAGACTCCATATTATGAATTCTGCCTTCAGCCTGTCCAAGTAAGTAAAACTCCAGCTGGGAAAGCAAATACACTATGTGGCAAACAATAAAAAAAGAGATGCTTAATACTACATTTTTGAAGTAGTCTATTTGCTATACAAGGCTAAATAACTTAAAAGTCAAAACCAAAACTCATCTGCTCCACTGCTCCTTGTACTTGCTCTCTCTCTGCTTTTTAACCGTAACATGTCCATGACACTGCGTGCATATATGTCTCGCAAATTAACGTTGATATTAGAGTCGCTGGATGAGTTCTTCATGAGTTTCTTCAAAGCTTCACGCTGCCGAAGAGCAGCTTCTTTTATCTTCAGTGTAAAGTAACAGGCAGAAAAACGGTCATTTATTATAGCTATTGGCAAAGCTAAAACCAGTATTCCTGACAGTATACACATAAAGGCCACTACCTTACCAATGGTAGTGTCTGGTCTAATGTCACCATAACCAACAGTCGTCATGGAAGTTGTTGCCCACCACCAAGCACCAGGTACACTTGAGAAAGTTGTGCCTGGCACGCCTTGCTCGACAAAGTATTCCACAGTGGAAAATATAGAGATTCCTACAGAGAGGAAAAGCAGCAGAAGGCCAACCTCCTCGTAGCACTGTGCGATAGTCATCCCAAGAGACCGCAAGCCTGAAAGACAAGAAATGGTGTCAGTGGGCTGATTCACATAGCTGCCACCATAACTTTGCAAAACATCTCTTCTTTGCAAGCTGACTGCCTTATGTTTTTCTTTGACGGCTAGTGAACTTTCCTTAAGAAAAAGGGGTGCTGCTTTAGCGCTCAACACTCCTGGGAAAACATGATTTAAAGAAATAGATTAAAATGTTAGATAGAACCACTGACATCACCTCTATTTCCTTAATACAGAGCATAGAAATTCACCTTGTTACTTATCATTTGAAGTACATACCCATATGATTTAGAAAAACTAACCAATTTTGATTTAATAATTGGCTATAACAGAAGATCTAGCACATTTTTTAACAAATTATCTAAATAACCGTTAAAAAACCCACTAAACCCACCTGCTCCCTACTTTCAGTCTGAACGTGCCAAGCTCGTATTTTCCAGTCATTTTCATATTTTTCTCTTGGACCAAGCAACCCTTAGTTACCAAATTTGTGTTCCCAGCTGGGTACTTAGAGCGCTATTCAGTCACTCAGTAACTTTTTCTTTGCTAATGACTGTTTTCGATCCTTTTATAGTTCTCATTGCCTCTCTTTGACCCCTCTTTCCCCCCAAAAACATATCAATATCTTTATCTGTAGACATCAAGCCAAATACAGTATTCCAGCAGCAGCTGCATTTGTGCCAAAACTGGAGGTAGCAAAGCCTCCCAATGCAAACATGGTATTTTCCTGTTAATTCACCAATGGACTGCACCAGTCCTACAGCCCGTGAGCTGCCCAGGGAGTTCGTGTGCAGCTGACTGCTCTCCTCAGCTGCCCGCATTCCTTCCAGAGCTGCTGCCTCAAGGCTAGACTGCCTGACAAAGCAAGCAGGAAAGTAAATCCAATAATAGTGCAATGGATAAATGTTGCACACATAAACAAAGAAGGAAGATAACAGGGTACCAACTCAGCCAAGACACATGGGAGACTGAAGTTATCTTTTGAATCACAAATGATTTTGGACTGGTTTTTAATACTGTTCTTTAAAAATGTGCTATGTTTTCTTTAATAAACGAGAAAAACACAATGCTTATGAATTACCCTTCATGGGGTACACTTCTATCTAAACCAGTGTTTGCAAAATAGCTCTGCCTCTGCTTGCAGACTTCATATGCTCATTAGGGTAACAAGCAATTCAATTTGCTTTTCTTTCCTCAATCTCAAACTACAAGATGTTAAAATTTCTTCCGGCTTTTGGCTGTTTCTTTTCCCATTCAGGTCTAATGGGTTTTAAAGTTTCTGTTTCTGTGCAATGAACAGTGGAAGTACACACTGGAGTTTGTAGGGAGTGTTTCCTTTTTCAATGTTTTCTTCTACGAACTCCAGTTAAGGACTTGCCCATATCCAGGTTTTATATCACTATAACTATGATCTGTTGGTTAGAATGTTTATTACAATGATATAGTTTAAATCTGCAACACAAGGGGAATACGATATATCAGTGTGATCTTTTCTCTGTTAATATGACTGCCTCCACATTTTGAAAATGCACTAAGATAAGCAGTGTAAAAGCTGTGTGAGACAATTGCAAGGATCCAGATCAAACTCTCATCTTCGGAGGAAGTTACTATCATCAATTGCCCTGTAAAACTTCCTACTGAACAAGATGAAAGAATAAGTCCTTTCAGGTGACCTAGGAAGAAGGTACTCCAATTTAAAATTACCCCTGTAGCACTCCTTTTCAAAGCATAAATTAGTACTGTAAAAGCCAGGGTCTGCCCCTTATGATGGATCCTGAGAATATTATAGCTAAAAACCAGTGCAACTCTTGCATAAACCAGGTCAAAATGAGGAGGAACAGGGCAGTGACTGCTAACTCTTTGTATCATATTGATGACACCTTCAGTAAAATATTCTTCCTATGGTTAATTATTCTGACTGTTAAGGAGTCTGATTTTTTTCTAGTGTTCTTAGTTCTATTATCCTCATCTAAAACAAAGGTACTGAAAAACTGCAGAAGGTGCAGAAGAGTGTAACAGAAATGATTCAGCGTCTGGAAAAACAGAGCTCAAGCTGTCTCAGTTATCAAGAAAAACAGGTGTTGAAAAGTTATGTTGATTATCATAAAGGAAAATAAGTGAAGAAACCTTTAATTAGTTTAATTTGTTTTAATTTTGTCAAAGCAAAAAAAAAAAAAAA
>VZTQ01001904.1:87035-134974 GCA_013400755.1 Pelecanoides urinatrix | reverse complement strand
TGGCTGGGCCTGATCCCCAGGTTGTCCCGGACATGGCTCGTGAGTGCCCTCAAGATGAACCACTCCATAATCTTCCCGAGCACCGAGGTCAGGCTGACCGGCCTGTAGTTCCCCGGATCCTCCTTCCGGCCCTTCTTGTAGATGGGCGTCACATTGGCAAGCCTCCAGTCGTCCGGGACCTCCCCCGTTAACCAGGACTGCTGGTAAATGATGGAGAGTGGCTTGGCAAGCTCCTCCGCCAGCTCCCTCAGTACCCTCGGGTGGATCCCATCCGGCCCCATAGACTCGTGAGCATCCAGGTGGCGTAGCAGGTCGTTAACTTCTTCCTCTTGGATTATGAGGGGTTTATCCTGTGGCCCCAGAAGGAAGGCAACAGCTGAGGAGCATCAGAGAACGTGAAAAATGCACCTTCAGTTCTCACCTATTCTTGCAGCCACTCAAATCCATAATATTGGTATCTCAGAAGAGTGGTCTCACCTTCTAGCGATACATTTTCTGGGTAGAGGTACTACTGATTTCTCAGTTGCTCCTTGATGAAGTATAGCACTTTGGAATGAGTGTGTAATTATGCAATCTAGCTCCAGTGTTTCTAGGCATCACATCCCTCCTATTAGCTGAGTTCAAGGGGGCAGAAATGATTTTCCATTTCTTTTTCTGTCCCTTTCCCACAAAAAGTGTTAATCTGTCATTTCTTTACACATGAAGTGGAAAAAAGAATTGATGTTATGTTTTTTCCTAACTCGTTTCTGCCCCTGAGAGCAGAGCCAGGCTGCTGTTAGGATCCCAGCTTTACTATGTGTCTGCACAGTGCCACAGAGATGCTCTCCTTGTGGTTGTGATCACCCCTCCTTGGTGAAAGAGGAGTTGCTGCCTGCAGCCACGAATTTTCTCATCTCTTCTGATCTCGCACCCCTCTTGCCACACAAAGCAGGTGAGGAGTGCATGAAGCTTTGCCTGGTCTGAGAGCACAGGAGTCAGAGAGAAGCTTCACTGGGAGATGAAGCTTAAAGCTGCCAGATCCAGGGCAAGAGAGCAGAATTGTTGTGAGTGCCATCCCTAAACACTGAGTTTTTTCAGGACTGCCTAGGTACGTGCAAGGAGGATGTTCTTTGCGTATGCTACTTATGGGGTTCATCTTCTACTAGCAGCTGTGGTTAAGGATGTGTTTAGAAGCACGTTAACAAAACTCTCTTCTGCTACATACCACTAGTGATCAGAAATAGGGCTTCAGATCTGCGAGTGTGTGTTTCTATTTTGATTTACAAGGGCTACGTTTTGTCTTAGTAGCAGCATCTCCTCTGACAGAAGATCGAAGCAGTGACTTCTACATTTAAATTACACAGATTTGATTAAGTGTTCTGGGCCTAAGTGGGCAGCAACTCTGAACTACCAAAGAAGCAAGCACAGCGACGGTAATACTGCTCTGGGTGGTTTAAGTAGATACGTATGTTGCTTCTTGTATTTTGAAACTGGTAGTTTCATGCTAGTAGAAAGATGATAGCTCAGTTCCAGATTAGGAGACCAGATTTTGATGTAATTAATTCACTTCTACCTAACATGGAATTACTAAACTCTTAATGGCATTCAATATTGTGATATAAACTGTGGTAATATTGTAACAAATTTAAGAATAAACAGACACAAAAGTTTAGATCATCCCTGAAAGTTAATATACCTGAAGTTAGCAGTTATTATACAAGTGTCTGAAGCATCTGGTTTCAAGCTGATAGAAAGAGCCTTAGAACTGAGTTTCATGGATTCATTCTGTAGCAGTAAAATGCAATAAACTGGAAATTTTCTAGCTAGAGTCAACATACTTTTGATCACTATTTTGTTATTCAGCACAAAGGTGCCTTGATGAGTTCAAATCTTTTTCTTCTTTTCAAAACACAATCAGAGAGGAACGCATTCAAATTAGAGCTACCATCAAAAGTGGGTACCAGCCTTTCTTGCAAAAAACCCCCACCAAACCCTGCAAAAATTATAATGAAGCAAAACAAGCTCATTGACAGACTGAATCATTATAAGCTTCCTTTCAACTGCTTTCTAAGGGACACTTATGCATCAGTATAGGCATAATCTAGGGTAGGCGAGTAAGATTAAGATACTTCCCAAACCGCGATGATTATGCTCAGTAGCATTAAAGCTACTCCCTGCCATTGGCAGGCAGGTTCACTGCTCTTCAGTGGGAACAAAAATAAAGAAGCACATTCTGCTGCTGCAAACACACTGTAATGCCTGCTGGAGTAGGGCCAGTTCACAAAGAGGGTGGAGATGGCTCTCCAAAAAAGAGAAGCATCAACCCATTCCTGCTCCATGGCAGGAAATCCTGGAAGGGTATGTTGAGTACTATGTAAGAACGACCATCACCATCTTCAGAACAGGCTAATACTGCAGGACAGAGACCATTATGTGTTATTAGGATGTGAGTTTTCAAAGCTCCAAGCGTTGGCTGAACATTTCTCCTGTCAAATTCAGTGCCATATTCAGCACTGATTTAAGTGGGAACATAATTAAATCACTTTGAAAATGCCAAGCACTGGATAACATCATGGCATGGAGAGGATATAGTGGGAGTATGGCTTTTACTCTTTCATATATCCAGGCATGCACATATCATGAAGTAGTAATAAAAATAGGGTAAACACAAGGGGAAACGCAACACCTTCCAACATTTCCAGCTTCCTCTGATAAATTCCCACTGGAAAACATTACCTTTTATGCCTTCCTTCACTACTCAGAAACAGTGAACAAAAATGTTCTCGGAAATGCATGTCACCTTCCACCCTACCCCTGCTTGCTGTTCCTCCGTCTGCTGACCTGTTAGAAGTGCTTGGACACCAAGGGCCCCACACCGAGGGGTGAATGCTGACTGAACCTCACGCTGCTGCTCTGAGCTGCACGTAGGTCCATTCAGTAAACAGGCCCCCACTGTGCTCCACATATCACATAGATATCGGCGTGTTCAACAGGGCCAGAGAGCCCCTCGACCCACTGCCTGGTGTGATTCAGTTTAAACAGTTTTCTTGAAATGTTCTCTATCCTGGTTGTTTTCAGGATCTATGATGCAGACAAAATCATGGTAAATTTCTTTGCATACAGTTCTTAACAAAACAAATTGTGACAGGTAATTATAAGCTGTCATTAATGGGTCATTAATGACCCCACAAAAAGTGTGGGTTAATCATCTCTGCTTCTTCTCTTGCTTCATCCGTAACCACATCAACTCAAATATACGTTTGTAAATTTATGACACTGTGAATGACTGGTAGATGATTTACAGCATGCAACTTTGGGGCCTGTTTTTGTAAATATTCTGTGCAAACAATATACACTGGCTTTATGAAGAACTAAAATTTATCGGAGAAGGCCCCTGCCACCCAATTATCTATGTCCAAAAGTAAGATTTTCACAAGCCATTACTGCTAACACTAGATTGGGTAAAAAAGTTAGGCAAATGCACACAAAATGGGGGACTGTGCCGAGGAACAACTGCTGTAGGCAGCAAAAACTAGAAGTACCACTGCCATGGCCAAAAGTACCTGTGGAATGTCTTCCCAGCTTCAGCATCCGCAGGGCTCTGAGCAGTCTCAGCACTTGGACAATGCGCCCCACGTTCTCCAGTTCTTGGGAGCTCTCCCCACCACACAGGCTCTCCACCAGCAGGGTGATGTAGAAAGGTAAAATAGCAAGGAGGTCTATGATGTTTGCCACACTCCTTAGGAAGCGACACCGATCCCGCGCACACAGGAACCTCAGAACAAACTCCACAGTGAACCACGCAATACACAGGTACTCTAGGGCATCCAGTAGCGGTGGTGCCAGCCAGCTTAGCTCTACTGAAATCAGCGCCATGTTGGCAATGGACACAACAACAAAAGCCATGGACAGAGTGCCGAAAGTCCTGGCTGCTGCAGAGGAGCCAGGCTTTTCCAGAACTTCCCAAAGTTTCTGTTTGACACTGGGACAGAGGCTACCAGAAAAGTCCTCTTCCTCATCTTGGGCATCCAGTTCTTCTGCATCTTTCTTGATGTCTAAGGCTTCACTCAGCTCCTTCCTCCTGAAGTACCTGCCCAGAAACCCCCCCCAAAGAGATTTTTAATACAATATGTGTATGTTTTTCTTACCATGGGAGGCATTAGAATACACATTAAAGTACACCTTACGTGAGCTCAGAAAACCCTGATGTCAAGCATATGGTTGATGATTTTATTAATTGAGACACTGCAGCATGTTTCCATTGACCTGATATTTCTATTCCCTCATTTCATATCAGTGACAGTTTGTATGTACAGAGTAATTTTATTCTGATAGCATGTTATTTATATGGATCTTGTTGACTACAGTAGGATCTGCTGCATGACTAACATGCATTCTTGTAAGCAATCCTGGCACAATCAGAGCCTCTCTTTCTAAATTGTCCTCTATTTTATTCATTACATTGCATTTTTATTACATTGTTGTGTATCTGCAATATTAAAAGGGAAGGCATAATAAAAGCCATGCAATTCATGGATGAAGTTCTGATCAATACACACTAAGATGACAAGTTATGTTACTTTCTTTAAATATATGGGTCCTCACACAACAAAGTGCACAAGCATCTGTGCCGAGTAAAATTTACAGACTGTAAATGCATAGTTGAGTGTTTTGTTAGAGCAAGAGTATATTTACAGAACAATTTCATGAAAAAAAAACATTTCTAAAGTACATAAAAAAATGCTTTTCTTTCATGTCTGTATTTCTTGACTGCTGCAAATCTCAAGCCTTAGACAAAGGGGCTATGAAATTTTGCCTTCGTTTGATACACAGTTACTCCTGCATATGCCAAAGAGGTCTGTTGCTCCTTGTACCACCAAAGTAGGAGCTTTCCATTACATCTACCAGGGAAGGAAGAAAGGGATGAAAACCAGGATCCAACTCTCTCAGCTGCTGAACTGGACCATGCTGGGGTAGGATAACTCTAGTACCCTTTTGGGGTGGGGTTGCTTCTTTGTTTCTTTCTAATAATTTTGCTTTAGATAAATAGCAGTTATACTCTTTAGAGAATTCATTTCTTCAATACTAAAAAACAAACCAGTAACACTATAAATGGTGGTAAAAAAATAGAATTAACAGAAATATCTTGGGGGTGGTTCAGTTGAAACCCACCTCGTTCCTAAGCTGCCTGTTACAATTTGTCTCCAGTGGGCCATGTTCCCACTGTTGCTGCCCCCTCCCTGTAAGCTGCTACATCCATGTGCGATGCTTCCCATCACGGCTCTTCCTGGAGCCATGACACCCACACACAGCCTGGCAGGTGACCACCCCCCCTCTAACTCTCCAGCTTGGATCTGGAAATCCTCCAGAATGAAAAGTGCAGGGTGGGGAGGCTCCAAACCCTCCCAGTACGACGCCTGACTCCACATCCAATCCCTCTAACTAGGATAACCCCAAACTGGATGGCTGAAAGGACATCTCTCCTTTCATGACCTTTTTCATCTCTGGCATTGTCCCTTTCAAACATTTTGAGCTTCTGAGTTCAGTCTGAAGCCGGTACAGGACAACCCAGATCCTGCTCCTTTTAGGGTCTCACTGTCTTGACCCCACTGCCAACCTGTCCCTCAGCAAAGGTCAACAGTGACCTCACCCAACACATCTCCTCCTATTTCCTACACCCATCCACCTCTAGAGTAGGATTCAGAGGTGAACTCATCCAGCTTTGAGCATGCTTTTCCCAATGCTTTGATACCTCACCTATCCCACTGCTGGATCTCTCACCTGAGCGTCCCTGCACACAAGTCAACGCTGAGCTCACCCAGCCCACAATCCTGTGCGCCACGTCTTCCCACAACTCACCGGTCTCTGCAGCAGGAATCGATGCTAAGCTCATCCAAACCCCAGTACTGGATCTCTTGCAGAAAGGAGAGTGCACAAAGCTGCTCCATCACATGCAGCCTCCCTGTCTGATAGTAATTCAAGATGTAGTGAAATGCCTGTGAGCTCCGGTCAAAGAAATATTCATTCTCCACAAGGTTGGCATCATCACAAAGCTCAAGGAGGCCAGAGGCCACATCCCGGGCAGCAGAGACCACTACGGCCAGTTTGCCAAGACGGGTGTCAGGGTAGCAAGACAAAGTTTGCTGGGACATCACAAAGCGGCTGCCTCCTACATTGATAGTAAAGCAGTCCAAAGAGGGAATGACCTTCTGGAGCAGGGGACCCTGCTCTTCCTCACTGGAGAAAACACTGGAGTCCAGGGAGCCCAGGGATGTGCTACTCCCTGGTTCCTCCAGGGATGCTTGGGAAGAAAGAGACATGCAGCAGGGAGGCGACTTCATCCTGTAGCTGCCAGCAGCAGCCCACACTCTTCTGGATCGAAAACACAACAAAGCTGCCGAGAAGACTGTCCCGCGGGGGGTGGCTGGGCCAGACTAGAAATGTATCGCTTTGCTTTGGCTACCGTCCCAGGGACACCTCACCGTCCCCACTTCCTCCGAGCGATGCCTCCATCTGAGGCGGAGGTCAGGCAGGCTGTGGAGCAGCCCGACGCTGCCTACACCTGTGAGGACACAGAAGGAACAAGGGTACCCGAGACGGCTTCACCTCGCCCTCGCCGGCGGCCGTCGGGAAGCGCCCGCCTCCATCTGCCCGCGACGGCCCCTCCGCTTCGCCGTTCACCGCCAGCCGCTGGGTCGAGGGTGGAGGAAACCAACCCGGGCAACACGACACGGAACACCGCCTTCACGGGCCCGCGGGCAGCCGGGGGCCGCCCCGACAGCATCCCGAGGGGCTGCGCCGCTGCCCAGCCGCNGGGCTCCGCTGGACGCCGCGGCGGCGGGCGCGGTGCCGGGGGCAGGAGGGCGGGGCGGGGCGGGGCCCGCTGTCTGCTGGCCGGCTGCACCTGCAGGCTCCGGGGCTTCCTCCAGGGACAGACCTGCGGAGTTCTCCAAGCAAGTTCACAGAGCGATTTTGAAGCCACGCCCCACCCCCCTTTAATATACGTAAACCCAAACATGTTTCTAAATAGATAATGTACCCCACTTATGCTACTCCTACGACCACAAGACTGAAGTCACTCAAGTAAAACAGTCATTGTAAAGGCCAGTCGATGTATGCGAAAGAGCCTGTGATAACTTAGCTGCAGTCAGCCTGTTTTCTAAAAGACTCTGGAATATCTTTGGCGCTGTCCTGTGCTGACTTTGTAGCTCCTCAGTAAAACAGTGCAAGAGTTAGGCTCACCCTCCTTGCTACTTTTCCTCTTCTCCTATGAAACAGTTATTTCTGACAAATTTAAAATACTTGCTTTTGCAAATTTGCGTTTTCTGCCACCTCTTACTCCTTGCCAGGGCGGGCGGCTGCCTGCGTTGTGGTGGAGCCTGCCAGGAAGGGAAATTCTGCAGCGTGCAAAACATGCTTTGTGTGTCATGCCACCAGCATTGTGTGTCTTACCAATGGCTTTTGATTCCCCATGACTTGTTGTATACAACTGCCTCCAGTTATGTACCTTTCTCACATTGATTTCACAGAGGTCTCATAACGGTTCGTCTTTTGCATACCGGTAATCTTCCATATTTCACATGAAGATTAGCTGAACATTTACCATATTGCAGTGTTGCAACACCCGCAGCAATCTCTCTGCTCAGCATTGCTGGCATAGAAATCTGCTCCGGGTGACTGTTGGCAAAAGCGCTCACCGATCGGAGATAATCCAGAGGAGAACAGCCGGGGTGAGGTTTGGAAATCATGGCCCAAGAAGAAAAGGTAGGGTGGGATAGCTATGGTGGGGGGGAATGGGCATTATAACAGTCTCCAGATATGTAAAAAGCTGCTTGCAAAGATGAAGGGTATACTCTGTGCTCCTTGTCCGCATTGGACAGGTGTAGAAGTAATGGAGTTGAATGACAGGAAGGACATATAGGGTAGCCATTAGGAAGGTTTTGGTGAAGCAGTGTAGGGGGTCATCTGGGACCTTGGTCTCTGTCACTGGTCATCAAAGAACTGACTGGACAAGGATCTGTCAGGAATAGTGGAGGTGTGGTGCTCCCTTTCCTGAGGCAGGTTGGAAGGGTTAGATGACCTCCTGAGACTCCTTCTGGCTCTATAATTGTGTATTACAAGTGTGTCATAAAGAAAAAATAATTACTTATTTACATAGACATTGTACTTTTTATTGTCTAAAACAATTAAATTGAAAAATAATTTAAGTGAATAATCACAAAAATGTGAATTCATTTTCTATCGAAACTGTCAGCAACTGCTGTTATGAAGGCAACTTTCAGCCCATTTTTAGTCCAGGATTGCCATTCAGGAGTGCAGTCCCTCTGATGGATAGCACTTAAGCCAGCACTTAATTAATAGTAATAATGAAAAAATTCATTAAGACCATCAGTAAGACCAATTCATTAAGACCATCAATGAGAAGTAAGTACCTCAGAACAGCAAGATGTTGTGTAATAGACCCATAATTGTTCAGTCATAAAACTACTCACTCAACCTCTTTTCAGACTCCTCTTTCCAGTAGTCATTCGTTCTATCAGCTGGAAGGACTTTTTCAGGCATATTTTCTCTGTTAGAAGGGAGATTTGAAAACAATCCCTTCCCATTACCATGATTCAAAGGACAAGTACTTCCCCTGTTAGTCCAGATCCACTGGTGTTTCTAAGAACCTGAATAAAAGTTTTGATTTTGATTAGTCAAAGTGAGTATCTAATGCACAGCATCGTTAAAACTGTAGATCACTTGTTCTGAAAATACTCCGATGTATCATTTTCAGCACAGGTACAAGACTTTGAGAGGCCAGGTTCAGTTTTCTGTTTATCTGTGTCCTTTATGGAATAATGGCTGTATACAAGTATATTTATGTCACTTCAAAGTTAATTTTTTTGTCTGATTATCAAGTGTTTGAACTAGAATGTTTTCTTCAAAGTGCTAGGGGAAAGCCATGTGTTAAGGTTAAGTTTTGCGTGCTTAATATGCATTCTGCACTCTCATTTCTCACTGCAGGAAAGCGACATCACCAGCAAACTTCCATAGTGTCCATAACTTCCATAATGTCAATTCACATCACCACAATTAGGCAGGAGATCTGGGCATGATATAGTTTCTTACTTCTCAGTTCTGGCTCTCTGCTAGTTGTAAATTTAGATTTTCATTAAAAAAAGAACTTTTAGAAAACGTTCAGAAAATTATTTTCAAATGTACCAATAAAATAAAGCTGGAACATTTCAAGGAAATGAGAAAGATGTTTTATGAGTAGAAAGGCTCAAAAATAAAGGATTTATTTTTCTACCACTGGAGAGACACAAGAAACAGTGACTACGGGTGCATTTTTCTGGGGAAATCTTAAAGGATCAGCTATTCATTGCTTCTGCTCATTTGTACATGAAGAACCAAAGCAACAACTTTCATAATTTTATCATTCCCTTGGCAAACCCGCTCAGGCAACCATATTCTTATGCCACTGGAGTAGTGGCAAAAACTAATATAACAGTACGAAGAGAGAGTCATTTGGTCTTACTCTGCCAGCGAAGTGCTGCTGCTGAAGTCAACCACAGACATTTCCTAGGTGGTTTGGCGCATGGAATTTGTAACGTTGGATAGAACCACGTCTGCATGGTTCAGAGAGGTGGTTCAGACTGAAGGGGTTATTCAGTACTGCGTTGTCACGTCTGGAATATCTGTAACAACTGAATGGTAGTGATATCTGCCTGAACTACTGTCTTTACCAATGCTCCAGCTGATATTTCCCTGATATGATAACACTGACTGAAAAAAAAAAAAGATTCCATTATTTCAAGAGACAGTATAGAAAATTTTTTGCTGTAGTGCTGAAATATGAGTTGCAACCCAGTATGTCTGTTGTGGGAGTTGAAAAATTTGCTTCAGCAAAAAGCCAGCTGTTACAAAAACCCTCTTTTTTAATATATTTTTCCGATCTTCTATACTCCTCCTGTTGAAAGCTATGATTTTATGGCAATCATGTAGTCACTTTTTCCAACTGGAATATTGTGATATATAGGAAAAAGCCAGGATGTGCAGATCCCAAAATTTGTCGTCTTTTCAAATAGCCTTGATTCTCTTCTCACAGTAGTGCTTCACAATCAACTGATTGTAAGTTACTGGGATTTCTGACACATTATATTTCCAAATTTTTAAAGTGTTTTGATCTCATATATTAGTCTGTGTTTGGAACGTAAAATTGGAGTGGCTCTCCTGGACCTTATGTGGTAGAATAGAGGGAAAAGTTTAGGAAAATAGTATGATATGTAGGACATACCTAGGGAAAACTGTTTCTCCAGGAACATCTTCATAGTTTCCAGCAGCACAGGGACTTGATGAGCCAGAGGTTGGATGGAGCCTAACATGTTTAATAACCTTTCATGATGCTGCAAATTCATTTTTGAAGTAATTTCTGTTTCAATGTTGATAACACTTTGTGCAAGGTTCTCCACAATTTAACTGTCCACTGGGTGAAAGATACCGTACAGTTCTGCTAAACGTTCCTTCATTATGGTGCTGTGACTGCTGAATAATGGGGTCCTGCTCATGTTGTCAGCACCATTCATGATTTTGCTGACATCTGCCATACAGTAGTTTCTATGGAAATGGTCAGTTTCAATAATGTATCTTTAAGTTTTTTATATGCATCCAAGCATTGTGAGTAATGCATCATATCAAGGATTAAAACTAACAGATTTTGGCAGTTCCAGTATTTCACCATTTGTCTGTTGCAAATTTTGGACTCGGTGCGAGCCATTGAAACCTGAACTCTAATTCATTCAACACCAGACATAATCTGTATCATAAACTCAATTCCCTTGACACAGATCAAGAGTCACTTCCTTAAAATGATAATGGTATTGCCTAGATCCTTTGCTGAATCTTCCCTTTTGGTTAGTGTGAAGCAGTGCTCTTAGGGAGCAGTTGTGGTTCCTTTACAACCTAGTTATCTGAAGCCTGACCTTCTTTCATATAGTCTGGGAGCTGCTGTAACCTCATTCTTGCAATAACAGGTGAGAAAAGATGAAACCTGGAAATTCTCTAGGCAAGTCCCTGCTGTTTCCTTTGGCAAGTGAAATAAGAGCTTATTAGAACAGCTTTATTCCCTCCAGGGATATTCTGCTTTTCTTGTGGAAGTGGTCCAGCTGAAACCAGACAGATCTCACTTTCTTTGAGTTAGCTGCATAGAACAGACAGATCAGAAGAAGACACACAGTTTGGTCCACATTGTGTGAAAACAGTTTAAAAGAGTATGGAATCACGGCTATGTTAAGAAAGCTGTTTTCAGTATCTTTGAACACTACCCACTTTCAGACCCTATTTATTTTCTTGCCTTTTACAATGTGGTAGGAAGTAAAAAAAGAGTAGCTGGGGAGGTAGTTCTGTAGAACAACCTACACATATGAGCTGTTTTATTTTCAAAGTAAGGGCTAACTTTACATCCACCAACTGCATAGGAAAACAAGTTGCTGGTATTTTCTGCTGAAATTGTATTGGAAATGGGCTTTAATATATAAAACTGAGTTTAATAAACAGTGTGTGTAATGCAAAGCTGAATGCTACTTTCATTATTAGATTGGTGAGGGGGATTATTAAGAATTTTCAAATTTTAATTTTAGCTGCATTATGCCAAATGCCCCAAAGTTCTCAGAGAGGAGTAAAAGATATGCAATCAGACCTGACTGTTGACCTACCTAATGCATTTTTTAGGAACTATTACTCCATTCTTCTATCACTGAACAGGTACAACCCAGCAATGCCAAGGAAGATTATGTACAAATATCAAGAGGAAGAATACTTCTCTTTAAATAGGGACATGGTTTGTTACTCTGAAGGAAAGCTCCAATGACTTAGTATCCAAAATAATGTCTTGTTCAAAAGAAATTTTGAAATAGATCAAAGACAGTGAAGTCATTCAGCACAGGATGATAATTAAATCAATCAAACTGAGATTTAAATTCATATTATCAGAGACAGAATCACTTTCTCTACAGAAAAACCTTTTCAGGCCTCACCAAAAGAGACTAAAGTTTTGGACATGAAATGCATGCAACAATCTATATACTGTTCCTGTTACTGTTCCTGACCAGGATTACTTGTTTTATTCAGCAGCTAAGCTCACTGCTCGATCAGCCAACTAGCGAAGCTTTTGGTCGTCTTCTCAAGTAAACTTGAAATTATCCTTCAGATGAAATCTTCTAATTTGGCAAATGTCAGTTCTTTTCTGCTAGCAATTCAGGTAAACTTTGCACCTTTTAAATCCATTTTGTATTTATTCTCTCCTGTGGTCTGTTCCAACAGCTGCTTTTTACTGTTTGTGTTTCTTCACTGGTTTCTCCTGTGCTAATTTACCCCACACTTTCCTTCAGGACCACTCACACCTTATTACCTGAGTTATTTCTTTAGCTGTATCTAAACTGAGTTGCAAGTGCTTACCTTAGCGCACTCCAGGCTGCTGGTCTCTAGTCAACAGTGCAAGAACCTGGTTGGACCATCTTCTGGGTCCCTCAGGAATTTCAAACATACATCAATCTGCTCTTCTCCATGGACACTTGCGACATTCCCATATAAAACTTAGCATCATTAATGTTGACAACACCCCAACACGTTTTCTCAAGATGTACCATTTTTTTGTAACTTAAGGAAAGTGTAGTGGGTCTGGCTGGGATGGAGTAAATGTTCTTCATAGCAGCTCATATGGTGCTGTGTTTTAGATTTGTGACCAAAATGGTGTTGGTAACACAACAATGTTTTAGCTAATGCTGGACAGTGCTTACATAGTGTCAAGACCTTCTCTGTTTCCCACTCTGCCTCCCCAGAGAGTAGGCTGGGGGTGGGCAAGAGGCTGGTTGGGGACACAGCTGGGACAGCTGACCCAAACTGAGATACTCCATACTGTATAACGTTGTGCTAAGCGGCAAAACTGAGGGGGCGGGGAGAAGTCTTTTGAAAGTAGTGCTTGGAGAATGTCTGGGTATCTGGCTGCTGGTGAGAGGTGTTGAGTGATTACCCTTGCATCACTTGGTTTGGTTTTGCTTTTTTTTTTTTTTCTTTTTTCCCCTTCCCGTATTAAATTGCCTTTATCTTGCCCCATAAGTTTTTCTTGCTTTTGCCCTTCCTATTCTTTCCCCCATTCTGCCATGGGGGAATAAGCGAGCATCTGGATGGGGGTTTAGCTGCCAGTTGGGTCAACCCACCACAGGAAGAAATATTGAAGACTGTATATGATAATATAATGTGCTGCTGCAACATTGTACCTGGTTAGTAAAACCAAGTATATGAAACAAGTAATACCCACTCTTCCCTTCTGACCATGTTACCATTTTTTTTACACAGCATTGACTCTTCATTATTCTCTTATGATGAGAAAAAACACTTCTGTAAGCTACATTTTGTGGAGATACCTCTGTATGCAGGTGAATTAGAGACATGCAAAGAATTATGCATATCTTTTACTTTATGAACTTTTTTGTCCAACTTCAAAATAATCCACTATTTAGATAGTTGAATAGCTGGGAAGGGAAGAGTTCAAGAGAGAAATATCATATAGTCAGGGACTTTGTATCTTCTAAGGGTGCAAACAAGGTGCAGCCAGGCTCTTCATAGAATCATAGAATCATAGCATCACAGAATCATAGAATGGTTTAGGTTGGAAGGAACCTTTAAAGATCATCTAGTCCAACCCTCCTGCCATGGGCAGGGACATCTTCCACTAGATCAGGTTGCTCAAAGCCTCAGCCAACCTGACCTTGAACACTTCCAGTGATGGGGCATCCACAACTTCTCTGGGCAACCCTTATCGTAAAGAATTTTTTCCTTATATCTAAGCTAAATCTGTCCTCCTTCAGTTTAAAACTGTTACCCCCTGTCCTATCACTACAGGCCTTGGTAAAAGTTCTCTGTCTGTCTTTCTTATAAGCCCCCTTTAAGTATTGCAAGGTTGCAGTAAGGTCTTCCTGAAGCCTTTTCTCCTCCAGTCTAAACAACCCCAACTCTCTCAGCCTTTCTCCATAGGAGAGGTGTTCCAGCCCCCTGATCATTTTCATGGCCCGCCTCTGGACCTGCTACAACAGGTCCATGTCTGTCTTGTGCTGGGGGCCCCAGAGCTGGACACAGTACTCCAGGTGGGTTCTCATCAGAGCAGAGTAGAGGGGCAGAATCACCTCCCTCGACCTGCTGGCCATGCTTCTTCTGATGGAGCCCGGGATACGGTTGGCCTTCTGGGTTGCGAGCGCACAGTCGGCTCATGTCCAGCTTTTCATCCACCAGTACCCTCAAGTCCTTCTCGGCAGGGCTGCTCTCAATCCCTTCATCCCCCAGCCTGTATTGATACTGGGGTTTGCTCCGACCCATGTGCAGGACCTTGCACTTGGCCTTGTTGAACCTCATGGGCCCAGCTCTCAAGCCTGTCAAGGTCTCTCTGGATGACATCCTGTCCCTCTAGTATATCAACCACACGACTCAGCTTGGTGTCATCTGCAAACTTGCTGAGGGTGCACTCAATCCCACTGTCTATATCATTAATAAAGATATTGAATCATCCCAGTGGTGTCCAGTGACAGAACCAGAGGCAATGGGCACAAACTGAAACACGGGAGGTTCTGTCTGAACATCAGGAAACATTTTTTTACTGTGCGGCTGACTGAGCGCTTGAATAGGTTGCCTAGGGAGGTTGTGGAGCCTCCCTCCGTGGAGATATTAAAAAACCATCTGGACACGGTCCTGGGCAACCGGGCCTGCTTGAGCAGGGAGGTTGGAGGAGATATCCTCCAGAGGTCCCTTACAAACTCAACCATTCTGTGCATAATTTTGAGTATAGTAAATAAATAACATATAGTAAAAATATTATTAAAAATATATTACAATACCATAGTAAAGTGTACAACTGAACTTTTAATTTTTACATGAAATATGTGGTTGACCCTTCACTTTTAAGAGAAGAATTCTTGAGGACTCTCAAAAGTGAAGGCTCTTTGAGGAATTTGTTATTAGTTATTTTCTCAATAGCACATCTTAGCAGAGATGGAAGAACAATGCTTTTTAAAACTTTAAACATCTCTCAGGCAATAAAGTCCATACCCTTCAAAGAAACTGGCTCCTGAATCTGTGAATGTTCATTGTGTTATGCAACACGTCATGATCTTTTGGTGGCATACTGGATAACAAGATGATTCCTTTTTTGTAAGCTTTAATTTTGCCTTTATTTTTCCACTTACAAAAGGATAGAAAGTGTAACAGCCAACAGCAAGACTATCTTCTTTAAAAGTGATATGATCAATTCCAGCCTATTAAAAATATTACTTATACACATAAATCAGTAGGAATCTCTGACCAATAGTTAGTATGAAAAACAATTATTTTAGGCAAAACTAATCATTATTTGTTAAGAATTTGTGTAACACAAGCAAAGTATCAACATTGCAGTTACCTCTGGCAACTTTAAAATATTGAGTTATTCATAAAACTTGTTTATTGTAATAACTTATATATCTGCACTAAAAGAAAAATATCCAATCCATCTGTGTACTTAACAATTCCATCTACAGCACTGAACAGGCATAATAGCTGAGTATCCTATAACAAACAGGAGAACCAGAAGAGGCATGTCTTCATACAGAAAAAAAACATCCTCATGGAAGTAACTTCAGATGATTTCATGCAGTGCAAAAGGGAAATGTGTTCAGGCAACTTCATCTCTGCTGCCATTCTCTGCTGACTTTAAGTGGGGTTTCTTTGCCCCACAATCCTGCAGTTTACATTTTATTTAATGAATAATTTCCTTCAATTAATAATGCAAAAAACCCAGCACAGTATGTAAGGTGACTGTTCACCATCTTTTTGTTCATTCAAAGTAGCTTAGCAGCCTTTAAATTTACAAAATTAATCTGGATATATTGGCTAACCTCACATATATCCTGTAGCAAGAATAATTCATTTTGTAAGAGGAATTGTGGTTCTTAAGTGGCTATTATGTGTAAATTGACTTCCTGTGTATGTGACTGAGTTCATGATTGACCAACTTTGTCTGCCTATGAAAAGCAGAGGTTTCTTTGCCCTGCCAGTCACCTTTAGCCTCTTCAGTCAAAGAAGAGAAATAGGAGCTTCAATGAAACAATTCATTATTCCTTTTATACACCTCTGCTTTAGGATGAGATGAATCACATGTTATACAGGTCCTTTTGTCTCCCCTGACAGCAAGGGAAGACTAAACAACAGCTGAGATAAGGTATCAACATTGTAGATGTCTATGGGTTCCCAGATGAATCTGAATCTAGAGGTTTTTTTACTTGTCTGTATTTTTTTATGCTTTTGTAAAAACAAAATTCCTTACCACTTAAATCAGTGTAGTTATTAGTTCTTGCTTAGCAACACAAACATTTATTACCAGTGTATCACACACTTATTTTGATAACTATGAAAATGCTTTGTATTTTAGGAATACCATAATTTGTTCTGGATGTCACAGATAATTTTAGAAATGCAATATTTGGTTAATCCTCACAGCATCATTGTGAAATAGGTAAGTACAGTTATGATTCAATGATGATCGTTAATTGCTGCCATGTGCAGTTAAGCTGTACTACCCCAGGACACCTCATGCTTCTGGGTGACTGAATGTTTAGAGGGATCTGGGTCATATAGGACTGCATGATAAAGTGCTGAACTTCTTGGTGGAGACATTCATCACTGCTTCTGGGTGCATAGAAAGGAAAGTGTGTTTGTTGACTTCTTAGCTCATGTACTGGAGTTTATTTGTGCCAGGCGAGGAATCCTTGTCCTCTAGAGAGCTTTGGGAATGCAATTCTGAGAAAATTTCTGTGGATAGAAACAGTCCTTGTTCCTCAATTTCAGCCTGTCACATTTGCATAAATAGTACCTCATTAACTAGCCATAATAAATTTTGCAATGTTTTCAACAACGTGACCTGAACATTCACTGGAACAGTTCCCTTGTTTCATACACTGTGAGATGCATACTTGATGGTGGATGTAGAGACTAATGATGTTTCACGACTTTTTTTTTGTAAGAGAAGACTGGATTCTAAATAATCTGGTCACATCTTATTACATCTGAACAATAATAAGCAATCATCATAATTTCTGTTCAATAGCTAAAAAACCCCTTCTTTACTGTAGGCTTTACTGTGAAGAATAAATCATCTCACAGAGGATTCCCACACACATTAGTAGCAACTTCTTAATTGAATGCATGTAGCAAGAGGAAATAATGGCATATAAGCAAATGTATGAAAGTAATCACCTCAAACAACTACAAAACTAGATACATTAGTATTGATTCCCCTCATACTCAGTATTCCAATTACAGTCACTTCAGTGTCAGNATGAGGCGCTTAGGGACATGGTTTAGTGGGCATGGTGGTGTTGGGTTGACGGTTGGACTCGATGATCTTAGAGGTCTGTTCCAACCTTAATGATTCTATGATTCTGTGATAATATCTTTGGTATTCACTTATTAAAACTCTAGCAGGCAATGTTTTTATAGATGTCAGTAGGTGTATGTTTATGGGTATGAACCTGTCATAAAAAATCTGTTTAATGTCTCCAATTTATGTAAATCCTTCATTGTTGTCAGACAGCATTTCCTAGGGGTGGTGATGGCTGTGCTGATCGATTTCACTCCTCTCTTCAGGCTGCATGAGACTTGGTTTAGGTTCGATCAAACATGTAATGTTCTCAAATAAGAGAGAATTCATAATCTGTCAGATTCCAGGAAGTCTCCTAGTGCTAATAATGAATTCACAGATGATAGTCTTAAATGGCTAAATGCTCAGATTTTGGGTTCCACTGACAGTTTCCAAAGAAATTTTGCAACAGTGACTAATTCCTCACTTGATTTTGACTTTTAGGGTTCTAAAGCCTGTGAAGTATTAGAGGATCTCTGGTGGGGTAGAGATGGAAGGAAATCGGATTTCAAAATACTTTGGACATTGGTTGTGTGAGCACATACTCCTGTCACTGCCGTAGAGGGGAAGTCTTCTCTTCTTCCCTTGGTCCTTCTCTTCTGTGTCTTGAACTAAGGTTGGTATTCAGAGCATTGAAAGTGAAACCTTGTTGTCAGCTTGCCTGGGAGCAATTGAATTCCCCTCTAGACACTACTGTAATACAAACCATTAGTAATAATGTATATTACTATATATATAGTAATAAACTTAAATGTCAGTAACACCATAAATAACCATGAATAACCATAAAAGACTACAGTCATGTTGACATCTGAAAGGGAATAGAATCCAGAAAGAGAGGGTAATCTAACTGTAATATTGAAATCTGCTCTTCAGTAACCCTGTTTGTGCTGTACTGAGATTTTGCCTAAATGGAATGGTAGAAAACCTGAAAGACTCTTGGCCATGTTGTTCCCTTCTCTTTCCTATACTACTTCATTGTTTCCCTAATTTCTTTCTTTTCCACTCTATTTTGATTTCCATTTGCTTTAATCATGCTGCTCATGATAGCTCTCAACTTCTGACTCTGGAAAAATTCCTGACAAAAGGACCTCCATCTAAGAATGCTGTAAAACTTCTCATCAAGTAAAAAATGTGTAACTTTAACATGCAAATAATCTCAGTTGTTTCAGGGAGAAGCCTTAAACTCAAGCACATAGATATGTTTTTCTGTAACTGAACATATATAATAATCCTAATCAAAGAGATTGTGTGCTTGATTAATAATTGGTATGTGATTCTGTAAAATAATCCCTTTTGATTTGTCTTTAGAAGTATAATTAAATGTATGTGCCTTTATTAGTGTTTTACTTGATCATTTATAGTAGGAATAATTTTTGTTAATGAGTAAAAATGTTTTAAAAGTAAATGGCAGAAATATTGAGCAAAGGCTACTGAGCTATGAATTCTCTGTGAATTCATAGGTACTGTAACTGGTCCTTCTTTACACATTATTGTTGCTTGCCATAAAGCACAATCTTAGTGATCTCATCTAGATTTCATTTGCTTTAAATTCCACTCATATGACTAACAAATTCTTCTTATCCACTTCAGTTTTAACTAGGTTTCTGTGATTTGTGGAACAAGTATAGTCTTAAGGAATTCTTTCAGGTTTAGTTTTTATTTTACTTTCACTTGAATCCCTTTCCACAGGAAATTAGCCAGTGGCTGCACCCTGGCAAGTTTTTGTGTCCCCTTCCCTCTGTCAGCTTTTGTCGCCTTGCCTTCCCAAATTTTTGTGCTGAGATCATCAGGTTTAATAACTATACTGAACTGAATATATGAATCAACTCTTTCCTGACCCTTTCTTGCTGCTATTTTAATGACTTCCAGAACCTTGGTGACTTAGGACTCAATTCATTCATTGGAGCTAACTTCTTTGAGCTGCTTCAGCAACACAATATGACTGCCAGCCCCTTTAAGCTGCTTTGGGATAGAGTCTGCCTCTGTGTGAGGGAAACCTCTGCTGCTTGTTTGCTTCACAACCATTCCCTTTTTGTGCCTCCAACTGAGGTATATGGCTAAATCCTAGCTGCCAAGCTGGAGTCTCTAGATTGGGTGTCATTAGCTAAATCTAAGAAAAGGCATTTTTCTGGAAAGCAAAAAATATTTTATAGCAATATTTTATAGCATTTTTTTATAGCAAATTTTGTCTCTGGCCTTTGCGTATGGTGTTGTATATAACTTTTAAAAAAGGGCCTCCCTCCCCGTTTTCCAAATCAGCTTTCAAATTGTCCAGATGAGGGTTTATGATCTGGATAGGTCAGAGAAGGATCATTCTCAAATTATTTTCCCTGTTGTTATTTTCCTGCGCTTGACACATCATACGCACCTCAGCTGCTTCTTGCCATAATGTTACTTATCTGTGTGCATCTCATACCACCTTACATGTACAAACATGCTTCTGCTTCTTGGCCTCCGCTTGCTTCCTTGAAGAAGCTTGGATCTTTTATAGGTTTTGCATCACATCTGCTAGTCCTAAGCAGATATCTCAGGTGATCTTAGGAATATCAAATGGCAGTAGGCACCTGCACTTAAAAAAGTGAATTGAGCCCAAAACATCCATGTTAAAAGAATTCAAATACTTTATAGTTAAATGAGTAAAATTTCAAATATAGAAAGTCAAGCCTTCAAAAAAATCTCATCTGAGACTAATTATTAATTTTACCCTACCCAAAGATTTTCCTTGAAATGAAAGCATTACTTTTACTGAAGCCATTCCTTTTCAGCTGTTTTCAGTCTTTTTCTTGGTTGTGAGGTATCAGCTCCATCTAGTGAATGATTAATGAATTCTTAAAATACAGCACACCAGAAGAGTTATAAGCAAATGCTCAATTTTTTCTGGCCTGTATCTTCTGTTTCTCCTCCTAAAGACCTCAGTGACTCTTGATTTCACTGAAGCGGTATGTAAAATATACTGGTGGAAGTGAAATCAGAAGCAAGCTCAATGGCTTGCTCTCACGTGTTACAAGATTAGTTATAACCCTCAACAGTTTTAGCATTGTGGTATGATTCAGAGTACGAGGAGCATCACAGCAGTAGAAGTTTTGGAGCACAGAGGAGAGAGAGAATATTCCTGTGTTTTCCAAAGTTGTCAAAGAGATAATTATGCTAACATGTTAAATACATTACCTAACTAGGTAGATATGCCGTAATCAATGCACTGAAATATAATTGGGAGACAAAGTAGTATGAGCAAGTTTAAAGGTGCTGGGCCAGATTCTTGGTTGGAATAAATTCGAACAAGTTGGAATAAATTAGAATAAGCTTCTTTGGTTTAAGGCATTGCTTTTATCCATCTGGGAACATGGCTTGCTAATACTTGAAGGAAAGGTCTTGCTGCTTTTCCACCCAAACAGTTTGTATGTCCTTTGAAGAATTTAAAACAGAATGGGCTTGAATTTAATTTAGCTTAAAATTAAATTGAACAATTGATTTTTTTTAGCTCTGATTTAATCTTGTATGGCAGCAGAATAGCTTAGAATATCCTAAACATCAAACTCTTGAAACCACATGAAGTGGCTTTTAAGGGAGCTAGCTTTACAGACTTAAGTACTTCAGTTAGAAGGCTTGTTTTCCTGGGTTTTCAATGTAGTCCTTTACTTTCTACTTCTGAGAGGACATTTGGTACAAAACAAGTTTTGAAAGCACTAGAAAAAGAGTTGACCCTCACTAAAAGATGAAGAACAAGGCTCTGCAGCTGTGAGCTACAGATCTCAGCAGCGTAGGTGAGATTTGGCCTTCCCCTGGGAGATCCAGCGAGGACATATTCCGCTTGTGCACCACTTGTGCATCAACATGTGTACTGCTAATGGCATGTACACTCCATATCTTACAAACAGTGAGAGTTTTGTACTGCTTTTCCACAGGCAGCATGTTGATATGGGATGCTGAACAGCCCAGAAATGGAGGCAATTGCTAAGAAATTCTGTGTCACGTTCTTGCACCCTCACAGGTGGCTTGAAGAGTGTCTCTCTAGATTTCTTATAGTAGGCAGGGAGGAGGGATAACACATTAACAGAGAGAGCCTAGGAAAATTAATCTAATTGAACCACTTGAAAAGGGCATCAAAGTTTACCTGCTGTTCATAAGCAGGCCACTAGTATCTGTTCATTTCATTTAGCAAATCTTGATTAGACAAGACTTGGAATGACAGAATCTCAGGATGACTGAGGTTGGAAGAGACCTCTGGAGGTCATCTGGTCCAAACCTCCTGCTCAGCTTCAGTTTGTTGCACTTCATTCCATGTTCTGAATGCTATCAGAACCATGATAATGAACACAAAGATGCTGCTGAAGAGAGCTAGGCCTAGTTTGGAGACATCTAGCAACAAGAAGATGGATTCCTGGTGGGACAATGTCACCTGTTTTATTTAAAGGAGAGTCCCTACCTTCCCCTCAGTGTCCTACACTGGGGTGGAATTACCTTGGAGCAGAGGGGAGCTCCCCTATTTTGGCCTTCTGAGGCACATAGCATGTGCTGCTGCACAGGGGCCCTAGCTTAGACTGGGGCTGGATCTGGCCCTATCTTTTGTACTGTGATCCCTGCAATGGTATAATATAAGATATTACACCAAAAAGCCAAGATAAGTCACAAACTTGGCTTTTCAGTTATAAACACAAACACATTTTTACATTACCAGATTCAAATATTTCAGTAAGACTCTTACAGAGTTTCAATAGTGAAATCATTTTGAATTTTATTTTTATTAATCTATATTTTCCAGTGCAGGCCAAAGATAATGTTTATATATCAAATTTTCCTCTGGGATGAGATTCCCTCTAACTCCATTTATGGATATCATCCATTTATTACGAATCCCTACTTCAAGATCTACAATTCTCTTTAAAATCTCATATTATTTTCCTGTTTTGTATAAAATCTTGGCTCCAGAACTCCTGTAATGTTAGACAATAATCTCATTTTTTATTGTAATACAAAGTAAAATAAAAGTTTTGGCTTTCATATTTGTTAAGAAAGTGTTGATCTTTTGTTCATAATCCAAACCCAAAAGAGAGAATTAAAATGAACTATTTAATATTCAGAGACATGCTTCTTAAAAGATCTCGTGGGATTTACGTTGGTAGTTTGGCCCATGTCTGGCCTCAGTGGAGAGAAGGCTGGGGGATGAGGTGTGGGGGAGATGTGTGTCAGGCTTCTTCAACCACTCCCCTGTCACCAAACCAGGTGGCAGTCAATGCGTTGCCTCAAAGAGGAGAAAGAGGTGGCTCGCTCTGGGCTTTCTACTTTGAAAATTTTCAAGGACCCTTTAAGATTTTACAAAATATCATAATATATAGAGTTGCAGCGGTGCCTTTTCACTTAGTTTGCCTGGCACTCCTCGGCAGCCTGATGGGGCCTGCTGTGGTGTTTGTCTGGTGCCTCATGGTGGAGGAATTGGTGAAGCGGTGCCCTGCTCCACCTTGGTGCCTCGTGGTGGAGGAATTGGTGTTTGGTGCCCTGCTCCAGGGGCCTCATGGTGGAGGGCAGGCTGGAGTGGTGCTTTGCGCTGTGGTGATGGCACAAGGGAGGAGTGACAATCACAGCCAGATTTACAAACACACGCTGATGTAACATCCTCTGTTTCATGCTTTATGAATGTTTGACCCAAAATGAAACTGAGCTTTTCTTAGTTCAGTCCAATAAAAAATAGACCAACGCATCTTCCATTCCCATCCAGGGATCTCACACTTTTGATTTGGAAGTACATTTTTGTTATGAAAACCTTCTCTGGGGCCAGGAGGGATCTGTAGAGGGAGAGCTCTCATCTCTGACACACTGTTTTTGTCTTCAACATTATGGTCCAAGTCACCTACCCTGAGAAGGCAAAGAGTCTGCATTTGAAGCCCACCTTGTGATTAATGGAAATGGAAAGGTTTTGCATGGCAGAGAGGAATTGTCAGTTAAACAGACAGTTGCTCTTCTGATAGTTGGCTTAGGCTTCATAATCATGACCTGTAGTTAGTTATCCATCGCATGGCCCAGTGACTTATGCTTCAGAAATTTGGCCTCAGTCTGGGAATAAGGGGTTTGAAAAATACATATCAGCTTGCATTACAAATGTAAAGGGCAGAAGCACTCAGAAGTATCTCATAGATGTCAAACAGGGAGCATGTGTTTTGGGGTCTTTTCCAGAGGTGGTTATAGTTGACACTTCTACATATGAACTGTTATGGCTGTAGCTATCGGTGCTTCAGAATGACCAGACTGCTCCTGCTCCTCATCCATGAAGTGTCTGATTACTTCCAGCCATTTGGTAAATCTTTCAGTAAGTAGCTGTTGCTTTTAAGATATAGTAAAAGCTGTTTTTCCTTTGCCATTACACACCTCATAGATAGCGCTGTATGTGAAAGGAGAGGAAATTTCAGTTTTGTTGTCTTATTAGCTATGTGATGATGAGCAGTTTTAGAATAAATAATTATGTATGCTTCAGCTTATTTCTACAGGGAATGTAGAACTGCTGCAATAGCTCAACAGAGCAAAAGGAACCAGCGCAAGTATATTGGCAAATGTAATAGTTCAAATCCAGGATTAGAACAGTGCAACACTCAAATGGTTAATCAGAGATGAAGAAGAATATTTAGCAAATGATATTTAATTATTCTGTGCAAATTTGCATGTCACTCACTTTTCCATTCCGTTATCTGTGAATAAAACCTGATTAAATATGAACACGAGACGATTGTATGAGTTTTGACGTGACAGTGCCACCTGCCGTTATATTATGTGGTTTGTATAGAATTTTCTGAGTAATTTAGAGGGTTACCCCCACTTTCAAAAGATAGACACACAGGAAAACTTATTTTTTTCCGCAATCTGTGGCGCTGAGCTGGTATTTGGTGCTATGTTAACATTATTCTTTCTTATATTTAATTAATTTGGGAGAATGGAGTAACTTCATTGGGAGGGACAGAAACACACTCATTCCTCTGAGAGATGACTGATGAACACTCATATCTCTTCATGGCCTGTTGAAGGCGGAGTCCTTTGGCAGAATGTATGGAAGCTATACCATTTCTTTCTCATTTGATTCAGGACCTTGACTGGTGCGTGTGTGCAAAGTCTGCAGAAGCATGACTATGGCTCATGGTGGAGCTAAGGAGCCTTCATACCTTGGCTTGCTTAGTATAGTACCATTACGCAGTTCTGGACAGACCAAGAGCAGATCTGTTGGTACTCAGGGTGCCTTTACAGGTACTGAGGCAGCTGTAGGCCTTAAGCATCTCTATGAATCTTTGAATCTTTGAATGGGAATTTTAAGAAGCTAGAGTTTGGTTTAAAGCTCCTACAGGAGCAGTTGAGCATCTCATTCTCCACCCTTCGTTGTCCTTTTCAACCTTCTCTAATTCTGCTCTCTACCCATTATGAAGTGAAGAGTGGGGAGGGACTAAACCAGCACAAGATATTCACATTGTGCATGCACCTTGGATTTATAATGTTTTCTATTTCTATTTTTACACTTTTTAACATTCTGTGTGGTTTTTGCCCTCTACTGAGCTCAGGTTTTCAGGATCTTTTTCTTGAGTAGTGATGGGTAATTCAGAATCCTACAATGAAAATGTAAAGGTAAGGTTGTTTTTCTCTATGTGCATTAGTTTATTTTATCTAGACTGATTTTTGTGTGTTATTGCTTACTATCATGAGGTCTTTCTTTTATTTCCCCAGCCCCACCCACTGCACTGTTACCGTTGGAGTCCTGAATAACTTAGTGGCATAAGAAAACCATATCACTTAACTATTTGTTCCGTTTTCCAGATCATTCTTGAGCATGTTGAATAATACAAACCTTCACACAGATACCTGGGGGATCCTGTTGTTATCTTTCCTCTGCTGAGAAAAAAAAGTAACTTAGTCTTACTTTTGTCTTACTTTTGTTTTATAGCTTTAAAACAGATCTTTATTCATGTGAGGACTTTCCCTCTTACTTCATGACAGCTTATCGTTTGTAACCGGCTTTGGTGAACAATCCTGTTGAATGCTTTCTGGGGATCCTAGCCGATTATACCAAATAGATTTTTCTCCAATTGATTTGCGAGGTATGGCTTCTCTTTACAAAGCTATGTTGATTCTTACTCAAGATATTCTTATCCATGTATCAACTCTTTAATTCTACTGTTTATTAAACTTTCTAAGAATTCGCCTGGTACAATTTCAGATTTACTTCTCTGGAGTTCCCAGAGCCCTTTTTAAAAATTGTCATCACATTTACTACTTTCTACGCTTGATACTGAGACGGTTTTAAGTACATGGTTATACATGGTAGTGAATTGATTTCCTTTAGAACTTGTGGGGAACAGTATTGCTTCTCTTTGACTGTCTTCTCAGTATAGCTGCTCCATTTACAGTGTCTAAAAGTGTAGTCTCAGAATTGTCTGTGAAGTGATGTCGCATAATTATCTATCTGAGCAATCCCACATATTCTGTCTCCTAGTTTTGCAACTTTTTAGACCTATCTCAATATGTCACAGCATGGCATCTGGTGCTGTCTTGGTCAGGCAGTGATACTGTAGTGATTACCTGTAATAGATATTCTGTCTTATGAGCTGATATGGCCAATTCATTTATTTGCTTTGACTATAAGTAATCTTTTATAAACTACTGCTCTGTTACTAGTACAACAGTGTCTGTCTGTCCCATATAATTTATGTCCTGGAATGGCAACATCTCTGCAAAAATAGTATGTGCCAACAATGAGATTTTCGCAATCAGTGGGTTTTAGTGATAAGCATTTCTGAAAATGCAATTAAGCACTTATCTGCATTTTCAGACACCTATCTAGATGCATTTCAATTTATGACTGTAAGAAAGCCATTTTTCTTCCTTACCAAATAAAATTTTGGTAGTCATAACCAAGTTTACTGTTATTAAAACCATAGTTAAGGACAATAACATATTTTCTTAATGCACATCCGGTCAAATAGCTCTACTGTGACTTACGGGATTAATGATACACATTGAGGAAACTTCAGAGAGCCTCAGTGTTCAGTTTCCCTGAGATTTTTCCTTAATTGTGGACATCTCCAAGCACAAATTAGCTGATTTCCCTCCATTTCACTGCCTGTGCTTTCAAACTAAGGCAAGTGTTGTCCTATCTTCTTATGCCTGTGTTCCTAGGACTCTGTAGACAAACTCTCTTCTTCATTTGTTTATCAGTATGTAAAATCTTCACAATTCCTCATTCTTATTACTGGTGTGCCTATGTCACTGACGGCATTTAAAAAGTCTCAGACTAATGGAGTTTATGTATACCTACCTTAGCCTTAGTCCTCACAAGTTTTGTACTGCTGAAGTTTCATTAGCAGTATTTTAATCCTCCTTAGCAGCTAAGGAGGGCTTTGGGTAAAATTCTCATACAAGAGTACATAGAGTACCTGAGATTACTTTTTAAAGTAATTCCACTTATACACATTCTGTTTACAGCACAGAGCAATAGTTTCTATAAAACCATAACGTGTGATAGGGTCTTGTTAGACTTACTGGTTTCCTTCTAGGTTTCCGCAACATGAGATGCTAACGACACTTTTGAAAATGGAAATTAATTATCCAGTCATTTATTCCCTTTGCTCATTTCTACTCGTGCCTTGTCTCCAGTTTAGCAGGTTGACCCTTAAGTGAATCATTTCCCTGTGTGGACATAAACTGTAGTGAGAGTGCCAAATCATGAGAAAACCAAAGTGTGTGTCTAGACAATCCCTAACTAATTACTTAGGGAGGAGTGGGACAACATTTTTGTTTTTCTTTAATCATGTACTTTGTTGTTGATTTTTACCAAACTTGCCCTGGAGAGAGAAGAGATGATGAATAAATCACTGTTTGTTTGGCATATTAAGAGTAGATTTTTCTGATACTGTCCAAAGATGAAAATGATACCAAACAACAGTTCTCCTCAACCTAGTAATTAATTTGTAGATTAGTGTACTTCAGCCTTCCACCCCACAGAAGAGAAATAAGAGAAATGTTTTATGGTTTCATACATTAAGATGAAGAGGAAATGAGATAACAAGGTAGGGTGTCTGCATGTTGAACGCTGAATAGCTCTTGTTTGGCACACAAGGAGGTTTGGAAGAAAAGAATAGATGTATAGTTGTGTAGCAATTTCTCCCTCTGAAAGGGGCAGATTCAAGGCTAGAAGCTCCCACTACCTTCAGTAAATTTTGGATTATACCTAGTGGAGCTGATTACTTCCCACAAACTTGAAACACTCTTTATCATCCCACAGCTTCCTTTGCAGAGATGAAGGGAGGATTTGGGATTTCAGTTAAAAAAAAAACAAAAAAAAAAAAGAGAATTAAACAGACTTTATATATTTAGAACACAGGCAGCTACTGCCATTTGAAAAGTCTGTTCCACAAACTGTCCACAGCCCATTTGTGAATCAGTGCACGCATACAATAGCTGCAACATTTGTTACTGGCTTAGATGTGTGAACAAGCACTAGCCTGATAGCTCAAGTGAGGTGAACACTCACAGGAGATAAATTGCCATTTTGTGACATATCCCTGTGGTACAGCAAATAAAGAAGAGGAAATGGAGATGCCAGACAAATGCAGCATAAGAGACATAGTGCAGAGCAGAGAGAAATTTTGGTAGAACAGTGGGTGGCACTGTGCACACATGCTAAAAAAATTCAGCCTGCTGTATAATACGTGCAGTGTTAGAAAAGGAAATGAAGGTGACACTATATATAGTTCAACATTTTATCCATAAAGAACAGGACTTACACACATTTAATACTAGGTCTTCATCTTAGGCAAATAATGATGACGGTGGTGATGATTATACTTTACAGCTCCATTCAACCTGCTTTTGGGGGATACCAAAGCACTCTGCAAACATCAATGAAATCAGCATAACATATTTCAGTAAGACAGGTAAACACGATTCCTTTCCTGAAAGGAGGAGATACGGAATTGTTTTTATTCTGGTCCCTCGTGGGCTGGGGGGGAGCGCCCCGGCAGCACGCTCAGCCACTGGAACTTGTTTTAGTGCTGGCCAGGGCGCTGGACCACACAGCTGCGGAGGGACCGGCCAGTGCCAGAGGGCAGCTGAGAGGGGGAAAACAGGGTTGTAGCACACAGTAATAAGTCTTGCCTTCTCTCTGCTATCCCCCAGTGCTCTCTGTGTTGCTGCGGGAAGCACTGCGATTGCCTCTGCTCTTCTTAGACAGGAGCCTTATGTTTGGATATCAAAGTGACAAAAAACCCTTTGTAATTTTCCAGTGCGGACCAAGGTACAACATTATGAACACCTGTTTCAATAAATAATCTTCCTACAAAAAAGAACCTGTATTCTATTATGCAGTATCATGTGCAGATGTATATGGAAAAATGTTCTGTGGGAGATCCTAAAATAGTAGAAGGAAAAGCTGTATTTGCATAGATCCCTTCCTGATTCATATGTATGTATCATTTCTTGTGTAGACCTAACAGAAATTGCAGTTCCCATGTGAATATATTGAAAATCCTGGCGATATTCCTTTACGTGGGCACAATGAAGCTGACCTTTTTCACAACTGATGAGAAATCCAGAATTAAAGAACATTCAATTTTAAGAAATATTTTTTATTCTTTCTTTGCTAAAAATACATATGTATTACAAAAAGATTAATAATTCTAATTAATCTTAGTCAAATAACGAAAGAGTGAGCAACCTAGAAAACACATCTGTTAGTTGAACTGTGCCAGATATTTAATGCATGACATGCACAACACATAAAAAAAAAGACAATTAACAATTCAAATGGTTTTCCAGACTGCTACACAATGATCTGATGGAAGTACGTATTCAGATCATGCATCCTTTTCTGCAGCCCTCTTCAGCAAAACTACATACCATTGAGAATGTGAATCGTTGCCAGAGCTAATATGATAGAGACAAACAAATTAAATCTTTCAGTAATTTAAGGAACTGATTCTTCACAGCCAAGCACTGTTCCAAGAATTTTTCCTGTTGGTGTAACCATATTAATGAGGTTGAAATTGGTGGCCTAATACAATGAAACTTAAGCAAGGTGTAATTTTGTCTTGTGTACAGGTGGAAATCTTGATATACATCAGTGTAACATATTTACAATAAGCATCTGTAGTGGTATAACTATTGACAGTAGTGGACTGCCAGTGTTCTTAACAGGCACCAGAGAACTTGAGTTACAAGCAAGGAAACTGTGGGAAACCCCCATTAGTGGAGCCACAGGCCAGAAGAGATGTTAAATGAAGCCAAATCTAGTGGACTTAAAGACTCAGGGGAGTTCTCCTGTCCCACGCAGGTACACACACATGCACTCTGTGAGATCAGCCCAGAAAGCAGTGCCATTCCCAGCACCCACACAAACTCCAAGAGCACTCACACAGACATCACCTCCACCGGCAGCAAGTGTTCTTCCTTCTCTCCACCTCACCAGGGCAGGGGTTCCCCAGTGGGCACCCCCTTCCTGCCTCACCCCACACTCTCTTCATCTACTGGCACACACACATCCGTGGGTCCCTCAAATCCCAGAGCGGTCTGTCCTGATCACGCCCTGGACCCCGTTTGTCCAGCCTCCAGCCCTGATCCTGGCTGTGTCTGATCTGGCTGGTCCTGGTTGAAGTTTGGTAGCCAGTTAATTCCCCATCCCAGAGCAGAAAGAAAAGTGCACTGCAACAGCTCATTTACACGAGCCACCACTTTTATCCCACCTCCTCTCCAGTTTCCCATGCTTCCTCCTCCTCTTCCAGTGAGCCTACAGGCACAACCTCTCAGTGTCCATATAGTGTGATGGGGATAAATTCCAGCTGATTAAGATAATTGGCACATTTGGGATGATGTGGTGGTGCATTCCTCCATCCCGCCTCCTGGGCTGCTCCAAGATCTCAAAAACTCCCGTTAAACCTTGGCCTTGGTGTAATGAGCCAGGCGGTGAAGTGTCCCTTTACCGTGTTGTCCTGGTTTTGGCTGGGATGAAGTTGATTTGTTTTCCTATTAACTGGTATAGTGCTGTGTTTTGGATGTAGTGTGAGAACGATGTTGATGACACACTGATGTTTTGGTTGTTGCTAGGTAATGTTTACGCTAGTCAAGGACTTTTTGTCTTCCCATGCCCTGCCAGGTGTGCAGGGGGCTGGGAGGGAGCGTGGCCGCGACAGCTGGCCCAGCTGGTCAATGGGCTATTCCATACCATNAACTCAAGGGGGATTTTTAACAGGTATATCTTTGTATATTTATCTATCTTTGCATCCGTGTGCATGTGTGTGAATTGATGGAAGTACCTGCTAGCAAATATAGTCTGCTAAAATCTTATGATCTATCTAAGATCGTGAATGAACCTTAGACTGCCGCTAAACACATATAATATTTAGACATATACCGTTGACCAAGTCTGGGGGTAGATCTAGCTGGCTCTGCTCTGAACCTCATGACCCAACAGAAGGTCTCCTTACTCTTTTTGTATTAGACATAAACCGCTGTCCAAGTCTGAGACTAAGATTGGATCCAGCCAGGTCTTCTCTGAACCTTATGACTCAATGGGAGGGTCTTCCTTAACCTTTTCATCCTTGGCCTCTGTATAAATCATCCCAACTCAATTTTAACATGATGTCCTACTTTCAGCTGGGACAGAGTTAATTTTCTTGCTAGTAGCCGGTATAGTGCTGTGTTTTGGATTTAGTATGAGAATAATGTTGATAACACACTGATGTTTTAGTTGTTGCTACGTAGTGTTTACATTAGCCAAGGACTTTTCAGTTTCCCATGCTCTTTTCTTTTGTATGCTTCATCCGGTAGTAAGTGATAGAGTGAACCTTGCCATTGAACTCTGTTAAGTCACACTTTTATAAAATTCTATTAAAATCACTTTCTACTGATACCTTCGACTGTGATTCTTTGAGCGGTCTCTAAACTGCTCATTCGCGACAGATGATTACAATGTTGGAATAGGTGGTCGCTTTGGCAAAACAGGATAAACAACGCTATAGAATAACATGGACTATATTTTCATCATCCCCTACGGAAAAAAAAAAAAAAAAAATTGCTGCTTTTGGTATTCTGGATGAATGTGTGAGTCAAAACATGGACATGTATTGTAATGATGGCACACAGCAATGTGCTAAAATGGGAGAGGAAAGGGGTTGATGCCCGAGGAATCCTGAAGGGGACTCAGATTAATTTAGATGTTTTTTTCTATCCATTTCTTTCTATCTGTAGAGAAAATGTGAATGTCTATCTGTAGGGAAAATGTGAATGTCTCCATAAAATGACCCAGTCTACTTAAAATGCATTTCTGTTACATTCATTGAGAATACAGGAAACTGATACTATATGTGAAATGCCTCCATCCATTTGAGATTCAGTATACTTAATTTTCTCCTGAGAATTGAAAAGGCATGATGATATGGCTTCCTGTTTTTTGCACAATGGTCTACAAGCTAATGAAATTATTCAGGTTCAGGTGGCTGGGGTGCCCAGCTCATCTTTTGTACCTGTGAAAAGTAATAACTAAGTAAATCAGGACTGGACAATAATGGTAAGCTCAAGTCAGCTTGCAGCTGACCTGTGTCTTTTGAGTGCTCCTCCAATAAGAACTGACTAAATGACTTTCTTCTGAATAAATTTCCTAACCAGAAAATGATTACATGGAAGAGAAATATCATCACCATGTCGAATGAAATTAGCAGTAATCCTGACAAATGTAAATTTTTGTGTATTTCCAGGAATGTAAATGAAGCTTCTGTGCTTTTCGCCCCAAGCCTAGATTGTGATGAATGTTCTTATCTTACCAGAGAAGGTCTCTCTATGAACACTGGATGGTGCGTGGCAGATAGACTCAAGAGATTTCCGAGATAATGAGAAGGGGGTTTAGTAAGGCAAGTATGTAAAGAACAAATTGTCCTGGAAAGTAGGCAGACTAGTCTGCTGCTTCAAATAATAAGTGGATTTTGGATATATAAGTCCAAACTTAAACAGGATGTAACTTGATGAGATCTCATTTTTTATTAACTTCTCCTTAGGAAATTCAATTGTTGTTGACCAGTGACATTGCATTAATTTTATTTTGCTAGCTGCAGACTTTGACATATATTCCAAGAAGATTACACTTTCCTGAAGTTTTTTTCCTAGTTCCAGTTAAAATTGAATTTCATTTCTACCAAATAATTCATTATCCATGTCTCTGATGTGTCTGGGTTAGAAAATAACAAGTACCACATTCTAGGAAATCTGCACTAAGAGGAAAGAAAAGGATTATTTTTCTTTGACTCCACTGATGCTTTTGTATTCTAAAAGCTTTCTGAAAGTTGTCAGGAAATTCTCTAAGATCATTGGTTGAAGGGTGGTATAAAACCACACAACTACATCGTAGTTACAGTTCTCCCAGCTTCACAGAAAACTACTTTGTGATTGATTAAATATTTCAGCTTTGGTTTAGCATTTAATCTGTCTCACCTGTCAGTAGTTTTGAGTGCAGTTGAAAGAAATTTTCTCACTTAATTTAACAAGTTTCTGTGTAACAACTGAAATCACCTGAAAAGAAAATTCTTTAGCCTGACTGAATGTGAGGATACAGTTAATCAGGAAGCACTATGCATGTGGTGCCTCTTAAGGGGCAAGGAAGACCAGTATTAGGTAAGTATATTTTAGAGAGATCTTAGCAAGGGACAATAACAATGAAACCGCAGAGACCCATAGTAGGCTCCTTAAGCATCCAAACCCAGATACAATCTAGGAAGAATTTCTCATCTGTCTTAAAAGTAGCCTTCAATTCAGATAGCCTCATAGATACCTTATAAATATTTTAAATATGTTTTCATATGAAAGAGTAAAAATAACTCACCATCTCTGGAAGGGGTTCTGCTCATGCAGTTGCAGGTGTTGGAGGTACCTAGTCTTAGCTGTTCCTGTTGACTGCCATGGTAGTCAGCGGAGATTGATGGTAACCACCCAGCTTGAACAATCGTCTTAAAACAAGATAATCTTCCAGAAGCATTTACCTCCCTCTGTTGTCTTTAGAGGGATTCTAAAGGACAGTCATAAATTAGATGCCTTACTTTTCACAGCTAAGTGAGACAGGAAGGCTTATGTGGTAAATGTTGATTTAGTTTAAAAGCTTTTGAAAATAATGGTCTTCAAATGTTCAGCATCAGACAGCATTAACAATGCTACAAGCACTATGTGTAATACATCTTTAATCTATTCTGCGGATTAGTTACACTCCAGATTTCATCATCTGGAGGCTTTTTGACCCAGAAGACGTGTGACTTCCTGGTGCACTGTTTCAAGTTTGTATACCAGCAAGTAGCATGCCTTTGTACATGGAGAGTTCTACATACTTTGACTTAGAATACATTAGTCTTATTTTGCTCTTGCTGTTCAAGGAAGCTGAGACTTGCAATCACTGTAAGTATTTTGCATCATGAAAAATGGGGCTTCAATATGACCTGGAATCGTAGTTTCCATCTGCAAAGCCAAAATTACCTATTCCTACAACATTCCCAATAGATGTGTCTTTTACTTGTGCTTAAAATCCAGCTATAAGAACTACATGTTGTCCTTAAGTAATACTTCCCATTGCTTCTATCCTCTGTGCTAAAAAGCTTTTTCCAAATGCATAACTTAAACTCTCTTGTTACGATAATTAAATTAATTTTGTGTTTAGACATGCAGACACATTGCTTCCTTCCTCTTTCTTCTGTCTCCTACTTATCAAGAATATTATCAAATATGAGAGGAAATTACTTATCAAAATATATTATCTCAGTTATTATATCCATCCTGTACTGAACATTTTCTTCAATGCCTTCTTCAGTTAGTTTCCATAGCTATATCATGGATACTGTTTGAAACACAGGCATCTGTCAGGAAGATCAATTTTATTTTAGGAAGGAAAATTCTACTTGATGCTTTCCACATGGATCAGTGTGAAATTTCACTCAGAGAACAGTTAAATTATTTTAATTATAGTGGCTACTTCAGTTTATTCTGGATGGTAGCAGGTGTCTAAGTGCACTCCATAAAAGCGATTATCAATGTATTCCCATAGCAAATTAATATATGTTCTTGAACATTAAATCTAAACTTGATTTCATGAACTCTTAATACCCCTCTTGTTCAAGAGCATACATTTTTGACTAATACATTTTGTATGTGTAATTTGCTAAATGGCAAACAGTGCTAGAATCCATGCATTGTCAAGAGTAGTTGAAGCAAACCTATCACCATCAAAAATATGTATTTCACTTCCATGTGTATTTACTCAATCTTTTCAGTACAAAGGAGTTTGTAAACTATAGTCAGGAGATTTGAATACTGAGGCTTGAATCTTCCTGATCACGCAGAACATTCTTTCAAGTAAAGGAAATTGAATTTATCAAGGAAAATTCTAGCTAGAATGACTTAATGACATTTTTGACATTGTTTTCAGTGTGTGGCATTTCAGCTCCTAACTGAAGGCATCCAGAAACAGTGATACTGAACTGAGACATAATTTAGGAAGCCATTATTGTTGGATTCTAGTATAGTGATTTGCACACTATATGCCAAGATGCTTAAGTTGCTTTGTACCACTGACATTCCATCAAATCATGACATAGCTAAGGCTACAGCTTGTCAAGGTCACCAGCATGGGTAAGCTCCACTAACATCTGCATTACAGTGATTCTGGGCCCTTGTCTTTAAACAGACTCTAGAATATTTTTCAGTAAGTACTATTGTACAGTGATGCAATAGTGTCAACATTGAGGCTTTACTATACATTTTTTAAGTTTCTTGGAATGGAAGTTTGATACATTATGTTAAGGGAAAATCCTGTTAGAACTTACTGTAATTCGCATTAGGACTGCAGGAAACCACTCTAGGTGGTGGATTATAGTCTGTACCATTATCAAGAGTTTGGACTGATCTCTTATAAGTCAAACTACATTTGTCTTTCAGCATTCAAGAAAAAAAAAAATTTTGAGAATAACAAAAGGGGTACTTTTTAGTAGCAATTGCTGCAGATATCAATAAGTACCAGTGGAGTGTAATTACAATAATCAAACTAAAGAAAACCATTCATGCTGTTAGTAAAATAATATGCATTCTCTTATGTGAATAACTGAGGAAAAAGAATGTGATGGTATCAAACACTCCTGAGCACAGAAAATAGTACCCTGAAAGACTGTGCTAATTCACATTACATGCCTGTTTTAAATGGCACCATGTCATAGCGACACATCTAATCTGCAGTTGCCCGAGTTCCTGTACGCAGTTGGGATGCAATCAGTTGGAAATAGGTACCTGCTCAGAAAACAAACAAAAGCTTCTTTAAGAGATTCAACTTTTGGAACCTCTCCTCAAATCCCTAAAAACTGCCGAGTAATATTTACATAAATACACTGACACTGCCTTTGCCATACTTGGGATCATTGCTCCCTAACTAGAATCAAAGAGTTTAAATGATGGCAGAAATGGTGGGTTTGTTTGGTGTATCGCTGCCTGCAGGTAACTTAATAGGCTTTTGTATTTCCTCAGACCTGTCTTTTTCTGAAATGGTTAGTTTGAAATCTGCAGTGTTAGTATTGAATATACGGCCAGGACATGGCCCAAAAGCTGTCCTGTAAGCATGTTCCAGATATTTAACACTGCAAATGCCAGTTGATGAAATAAACTGTCATGCAGAATCCTACTGAAGTGCAAAGCTTTGATCTGTGAGGCCAGGGACCAAGCACTCTCCTTCACATTTATTTGTAGCTAGCAGTGAAATGGCATCAAATATATGAGATGAATTGTGGGGTGAATTTGTTATCATTAGCCAAAATGCATTAAGAACTTCAAAAAGAGAATGAAAAGGACTCCAACATAAAAGGTAAGTTTCCATGCTGCTGTATGTTGCCATGGATCTTGATACAAAGGCTCTCTAAGACCCATAAAGTGAATTCAGTGACCCCTTTCAGATCTGGCTTTAGGCAGCTCCTGCCAGGGAAAAGAACAGGACTTGATCTTGAATGGATAAAGGCACTTTCCTGCGAAAAGAAAGAAATCTTGGAGGAGGAGGCACTCCCATGCTTAGCATTTTCTACTACTAGAGGAAAATTTGTGGTTGAGTGTGCTCCCTTGTTTTCTCCCATTTTTAGGTGAATAGTTTTCTCCAGCCCTCCCTAAGAAGCTTCGGCACCTCCTTCTGGATCTGGATTCCACTTTGGGATCCAAATCGTTAACTCAGTCTAGATATTTGTTTTGTTATTATCTCAATTTCCTGTGTTTTCTATTCTGTGGACTTAAGGATAGATCTTTTAGTAATTAGTTTAATAACCATTACTTTGCTAGTGAAGGTTACATTATGCCTTTGCTAAAGTAGAGATATTCTTTTCAGCTAGCTATACTCCTTATTTTAGAGCTGTTAGAGAATTTCAAGGAGCATTATTATTACTGAGAGAGTATTATTAATGTTATTCCCTGATGCATTGAACAAATACCAGTAAGACAAGTTTCTTTTCATAAAAGTTGGTAATGTAGTATATAATCTAGAGGAAGGAGAAAATAGAAGATAGTGAGAATTTTTTTTATCCCCATTCTAGAAAAGGATAGCTGCAGCAGCTAGAGATTAAAGATTTTGTCTTATGCCAAAGTTCATGGCACAGCTACATGAGTCAAAGCATAGGCTTCTGCCTTTACTGTAAAATTAATTTATATTTTGATTGTTCTGTCTCATAATTTAAAAAGTTTGGAATTTCTTTAGTTAAACCTTGCTGTTCAGATGAGACAGTGACAGGATTTTCCTAGCAGTATATAAATGGTGAGAATTACTAACTTTAGAGAATTAAAGAATAGAATTGTTTATACATCAGTAGCAACTTAATTTTGTTCCATTAAGGAATTAGTTTGTGTCTTCTTAGTCTAAGATTACAAATAATTTGGATTTATTTTAATGTACACTGGGAACTAGGAAGTTAAAAATATCTGTGATTTATGGAGGTAATGTATCATTTAACATAATAATCATTACATGGCACAGTACCTCCATTACATGTAAATGGGGTAGCAATAATACTCTAAAATAAAATTCACAACTTAGAAAATGCCAAAGCACAATACTTACATATATATAATTTCACAGTGATGGGCTGTTTTCCTCCCTGAATTTAAGGCTAGAATTTTGTTACCAATTTATACTATTAAAAACTCTTGAACTTTCAATGAATCTTAAGTACTGCGGTATGTAGGTCAAGGACAGTACAGTTTCCTTTCATCATTGATTTTTCCCAAGAAAATAGGAAAAATTGAAAAAATATTAAAAAGCCTCAGACCTCTAGAGATAATTTTAAGTGAAGCAAATGCCTGTTTTTTTTTCAATGCTTAATTGATTATATTGATGCTTCTCTACACCAAGGAAAATTAGGTGAAGCAATGAAATGTCTCTGTCGTTCCTATCACAACACATGGTTTGAAAACTGGAGCATATTCTTGGGTGAGTTTAGTGTAGCACAGTCTGCAAATGGTCTAAGCTCCTTTCTAGAGGCAAGAGCCTCTGAGGGTGGATGGAGAAGTCTTTGCGGTGAACCCAGTGAAGACATTAGATGAGAGTCTAACAGCAGGTTTTTTTCATTGCTGCTGTTATTTTTGTAAGGACAGATAAAACTGGTATCACAAAGGTTTATGAAATGTAACGACAAGGTATTAAATAATGAGTGTCATGCCATCTGCCTAATTTTAGTCAGTCACTGAGATAAAGCACGTATTTAAAATATGAGAAGAGGGAAAATAAGTTGTCTAGTAATACAGGGTTTGCCCAGAACAAAAGATGACAAAAGTGCATTTATATTGAAAAGTAGAATAATTGGAAGAAACTTAAATTTAGGAAGTGAACATTATTCCCTCTTAATGATCCCCTTTTCTTTTAGGTATTACAACATGATTTAAGGATAATCATCAGGTTTTGACATTAAACAGCAATCAGGAAAAAATACAGATAAAAATAAACCCTTTATTTCAATTTCTAGGTTCACTGTTTCAATTTTAACAGAGTTTTAAAAGATGATAACTTTTTATCCTTAGTAAAACAATACTTTATGTCTTTTAGTGTGTTCAGCTGCCTATTCATTAGTTGAAATGTTCACTTGTCCTGGCAACTAAGTGGATTGTATACTGTAATTAAAAAGTTTTTGATGGAAACATATTTTTGTGTGGTTTCCATTACACAGTCACTTTTCCATCCTGATATGATGCCCAGATCATAGTTTTTTATTAAAGTCTCTCTGCATTACTGTATGGCCTTCCACCATTTTTTCATGTGGTTTGGTAGCCCAATGGATATGATTTTTGCCCCATTCCTAATAGAATACCTGTGTTAACAGTGCAAGGTCTTAGGACTTGTCTGGGTTTTTTGTGGCCTCATCTGATTTTACCTATTTCAGTAATTGTCTAGTGGTCAAGTGTTTATTGCCTAACCTGTTTGAGTTTAACCTCTGGAAATATCGTGTATGGTACAGGTCTGACAAAGATACATAGCCAATGTGTAACAAACAACAACCTTTATGCCATTTGCGGCTGGAGGGGGTTATTGTGCAATTTTCAATGTAGCTAGCAAAGCATAAGAAGAAATCAGGCTGTGATAAGAAAACAAAGATAGTTCCAAGTGGACCTTCAGACTCCCATGAACATCATTGTCCTCCCAACAAAGGACTCAAGATGCTGCTGAAACACCATACCCCTCAAATTCCCCCCAACCCCTCCCTCCATCTGCTTGAAGAAGGCTGAAACTGCCAATATTGGGTTCCAAGAAGCACTAGAAGGGTAAACATAACACCAGACAAAATGGGTGGCTAATAGCAAGATTTTTTTTCGTATAAAAAATTTGCAGTGTGTTAGATGGTTAGGAATGGTCAGCAGAGATTTACCATTTGTAATTCATGCCTGACTGACCTGACTGCTTCCTATGACAAAATGCTTGGACTTTCAGTTTACGGGAGAGCAGTGGATGTGACTTTCTTTGATTTTATCAAGGCTTTCAACATTGTCTGCCACAATACTCTCATATCCAAGTTGGGATGATGCAGTCTGACTGAGCGGACAACCAAATTGTAAAAAAACAGGTTGGATGGTTGGGCTCAGGGAGTTAGTGGGCTGGACTCCACCTGATAAAGAATTGACAAGTGGGGTACCACAGGGGTCTGTCTGGGACACATCACATTTAATATGTACCAGTCACTGAGAGGAGATGATGAAATGTGCCCTCATCAAGTTTGCAGATGATACCAAATTGGGAGGATCAACCAATACACTCAATGTCCAGGTTGCCATCCCGAGGGACCTAGACAGGCTGGAGGATAGAGCTAACAAGGAACATTTTGAAAGTCAACAAGGACAAATGCAAAGTTCTGCACCTAAGAAGAAAACAAGAGCCTCTGCAACAGGAAAGGCTGGGGACTGGAGGGAGCAGTTCTGCAGAAAAGGAGCTGGGGCACAGGAACCAGTCTGCAACAAAGAAAGTCAATAGCATCCTGGGCTGTATTCCCTTCTAGTCAGCACTGTCTAAACCACATCTAGACTACTGCATCCAGGATTGGGTACATCCAATACAAGAAAGATATTGATAAACTGAAGCAAGTTTAATAGAGAGCCATCAAGCTGGTCAAAGCTGAAGCACTTGCAATATGAGGAGTTGCTGAGGGAAGTGGGCTTGTTCAGCTAAGGAAGAGGCTACGGGGGACCTAAAAACCTGGTCAGTACCTACAAGGAAGCTATGAAGAAGATGAGGTCAAGCTCTTCATAGCACTGCCTGGTTAGAGGAAGAGACACAGTGAACATATATTGATGCCGGAGAGGCTACAGCTAGGAATGAGAAGCTCTTTCCCCATGAGGACAATCAATCAGTGGAACAGGCTGCCAGAGAGTAGTGTAGTCTCCACCCTTGGAGATTTTCAAGACCTGACTAGATAAAACCTTGAGGAACCTGGGCTGATCTCATTGCTCACCCTGCTTGCAGGGGGTTGGATGAGACACCCTAAGTTTCCTTCCACCCGGAGTTATCTATAATTAGCATCAATGCACAATTTACTGTTATTTGTTGAAGAGTTATTTTCTCCTTTGATAACTTTGCATCACGTCAAAGGGACCAGTTTTGCCACTCTTAATTATTAAGAAACTTGCAGAGTACCCTTCTGAAATCTATAAAACAGCTCATGGTTAAAACTGATCAAACTAATGAAACGTAACATTCTTAGAAGTTTGATAGGTCTTAGAATGATAGTAGGTTTTATCGAAATATTTAATTTTGTATTTCTAGTTTGATGTCTTTTCATGCTGAAAGTCTCAGGATAGACATATAGTTAGTTATTAGGTGATTTCAGTACCTTAATTAACTGTTATATTTAATTGTGATTACATAAAGCTCAATAAATGATTCAAGACAAACAAACCTTCTCTAATAGATAAGGGGATGTTGACATAATTGTGTATTAATACTGTTGTTAATTATATTTTGCACAGCAATAGCATCCCTAGACACCAGTCAGGATAAGGGCTTATATTCTGCTAGGCAGCAAACAAACAGAATGGTTCTTATCCTGAACTTCTTTGCCATTGTGGGACATGTAGTTTCACTGAAGGACAATGCTGGAGGTTTAAAACATGGATTCTTATGTGCTTAGTCTTCAACTCCCATAGGGTATGTCAAAAAATACCAAAGGATGGTTTAGTGGTTTAAAAGGGAATTGACATCTGACAAAAATGTCATGCTGTTTCAGAGAAGGAAGATGTTTTGATATGGATTGGTTGGTTTGTTGTTTTTTTTTTCCTTTTTCCAGTGAGAACTGAAAAATTTCAACAAAATGGGAAATTAATTAAAGCAGGAAATTTGCTACAGAAAAAAATAGTTTTGAAAAGAGTTGTTCACTTTTGCCTTATAACTAAATTCTGGAAGGTGGAATGGGAGACGTGAGGTGTAAGACCTGTACTAATCCTCAGTGCGAAGCTCCTGATGTTTGTGTGCACAAGAACAGAGAAACATTGACAAATATAAAGAAAAATACTACTGCAACGATAAATATAATCTACAAAATCATGTGTAACTGTCATCTTCCCTTTTTGCATGGAACTAAGGGGCAGATAAGAGTGGTCAGGCCTTGGAACAGGCTGCCCAGGGAAGTGGTGGAGTCACCATCCCTGGAAGTATTTAAAAGACGTGTAGATGAGGCACTTAGGGCCATGGTTTAGTGGGCATGGGGGTGTTGGGATGACGATTGGACTTGATGACCTTCGAGTTCTTTTCCAACCTTAGTGATTCTCTGATTCTATGATTCTATGATCCTATCTATGCTGGATGCAATTTATTCTGCGAGCAGTGGATGAAAATAAAGCACTGTTTTGTGCAGCCTTAAAAATTCCATGGGAATGCAGCAGGTGTCATACATAGAATAACAGATGTGTACTTAGCTGAAAGTAAAGACTGTCTCTTCCAAACAACAGATTGTTTCTAGAGGTCAGAAGTCAGCCAAATGAGCCCTAAGAGTGTCCATTCTTCTTACCTTCAGTAAGTTTCATAGCCATCCTTCTCCTGTTCATTGCAGTTTTCACCCTCTAAATATTTGGAAAAGGTGGCAAAGACAAGTGAAGAACATACTATGTTCAATAAGCATTGTAAAGCACCTCATGAGGTGTAAAGCTGTAAAGCTGTACTAACATGGAGTGAAAAAGATGAGTTTTTTTATACAGAGATGGAAGAAAAAATTATTGCTTGTAATTAGTTTCTGAGCTGTACTTTGACATGCACATAAATCAGCTTATTCACTGGAAATAGATGCTATTCTTACCTCCTTTAGGCCCCCAACTATTTATTCTTACTCTCTCACAACATATTTAATACTAATACAATGTTATACTTGGTTATTTTTAAGAAGGGCCAATGCTTGAGCTGATTTACTGCATGCCTTCATAAATGCTTATGCTGGCCTAGTGTGAAGAGGAGGGGGACCAGAACAGGATGATGAAGACAAGGTGAGGACAGAACCTGTTTTTACCAGGCACAGTAGAAAAATAAACACACATCAAAACTACAGACCAGCAGTAAAAACTTGGAAGTATGTCACAATTCAGGACCAAATAGTATGCAGATCATAGCAAAGAGCTGAAATATAGTTTTATTTCATTAGAGGACTTTGTTGAAGTGTTGCTGCAGTTATTTTATATATTGTGATACTGGCCAGTGATACTGGACTCCAGAACTACTGCTCCTTCCCATTCCTTCCTTACAGCTGTGTCCAGTACCATACCATGAGGTGCTGCAGTGGGAAACAGATACGAACTACAGTCATCTGACAGCGAAAGAAAAAGAACGGCTCTATTTTATTTTTTATAGTCAAATCAGTTCCTTGCTGTATGCTTCAAGGTGGACCCACTAAGGACTCTGTTGGCATAACCGAGGGTTCTGTATTGGGCCACAGAATGGGTAAGCACAATTTGATAGGCCTAAACTCCAGCTTTTCAAAAATAGGTTAACTACAAAAATGTATTTACTCGCAGTATGTGAATCTCTTGCTTTCTCATCAGGTGAAAGGTACTGGGTGGGAATGAATGTATAAAAAGAAGCTGGATTTATGGAAGGTGTTACAAGAAGCAAGAAAATATGCTCAGATGGCAGGGTTTTTATGGTGTTTTAACACACTTACAATGTCAGCCTTGTAAATTGAAATCTCCTTCATTAGTTTTTATATTAGGATTAAAAGGGAAAGAAATTTATTCATAACAGTCTTAATAACAACCTGAAAAAGTGTATTTCTTTGCAAGTAACTCAGAGAAATCAGTGCTAAAATTATAGAAAATGTGTGTTTTATTTAATTTCTATCTGCTAAATTTAAAGATTAATTTCAATTACTCTTGCATGAAAATGTGGAAACAATTTAAATATTGATATTCAATAATTTATTGTAAGGCACTGCTGTCTTAAAGTCTCCCAGATACTGTCTAGATAAATATTATACTTGCGTGTAGACTATTGATCTTGGAGAATTGAATGTGTTTTGATCAACAGAAGATCCACAGCTACTCTAGAGGTTTCTTGCAAAACAAAAGTAATTTGTGTGGAAGATTGTAATTAATATGTACTGCTCAATTNAAGGCAGCCCCCCTGGTAGGCTCTTTAATTCTTGGTCTTTGTTTTCTGTAGGATGCTGATGTGTAATCAATTTCTCTATTTCTTTGTCTGGGTCATCCATGTAACTCTAAGAAAACTAAATATATCTATATTCTATAGATATACAGTGTGCCCACATCACACATTAAACAAACTTTGCTGTGTTTTTTACCATATTACTCTAAGCGTGAGCTCTATGGTAACAAACAAATTCTAACTGTACTTAGGTGGCTTTATGCCTACAATGGAAAAACCAGTATTTTATATTACAAAGATGTTTTTTTTAAACTCATGAATACATTGCAAGTTATTTTGCATGCCCAGGCCAATCTTTTGCCACAATATCAGAGTAATGTGGGTTAGCTGATGAGTGGTTAGCTAATCTAATGATTCTCTATGAATTTATATCTATAATTTTATGTATGTATAAATGGTATCTATATATACATGAAATTAGTGTAGGTGGTGGCAGTTAGCATGCACTCTGTGTTCGCTAAGGGCTCAGTGCTGAATAGCTTGCACACTGTAAATTTGCTTGTTAGTTCACTGGTTCTTTTCCTTTCCTGTATTTAATTTTGTGACCCCCCCATCCCCTCACCCCCAGCTCTGACAGCACCTAACACAGTCCCAACCTCTGATCAGTCCTCTGGGGGCAGGAATGAGAGTGTGGTAACAGACAGACATCCCCATCCTGTGGGGAAAGGAGTGGGAGAGAGATTAGTTGATTTATCATCACTGCCACTGCCGCAGCACTGCATTGCAGCTGTAAGCTCTATTGGCCAGTAGTCCTGAACAGAGCTGCCCTTTCCCTCTCTTTCAGCACTTGGTTTCAGCCTCTCCCCTCTCGCCTGGCTTTTCTTCACCTCTTTTTATGCAACCCAGGCTCTGAGAAGCATCCTTGTCTTCAAAGCCTTCTGGCAGATGTGCTCTACCAGGAACAGAGCACGTCTGGCATCACTGTGATCCCACTCCCCAAAAAGAAAACTATTCTGTGTTTGCCCATGATATATGCTTGGGGGAAAGGCATTCTCCAATAGGAAGATATCTGGCTGCACATTAACTTCCCCAAACATGAGCTTCTAAACTCACTTGAGAACTGATAACGGCTATAGGAAGCATTTTCCCCTGATGTTTGAAATGTTATGTGAGCCAAGAGGATGCACACAGTAAGTACTGTAGCTCCCTAGCCCGTTCTCCAAATACCCTACAGAGGTTGTGTAAGTGGTACTGAGTACCACAGCAGTGGGTGTGGATGACACAACTAACGAGGAATGTTGTCTGGCATTCAGTGTATTGGGGAACATGCTTGAACCACAATTGTCCGTAGGAGTTTATCATAGTTATTTTCCCATGGCACTGGAATTAGTCAGAATAAAGCATAAGTGAATACATTATAGTGTAACTATGACATTTCCTAGCTCATTTATTCAGATTTTCTCATGAATTCATGGATTTTTAAAGCCAGAAGACATGATTAATTCACTTAGTTTGATCCCTTATATGTCATGCACCAAAGAAATTTCTTCTGTTACTCTTTTGCTGAGACCAATAGCGTGTTACTCGCTGAAGAATAGCTTCTGGAAAGGATCTTGTCATCAGTTTCCAGGAATAAAAAATGGAGAATCAAACCACTTCCCTTACCTGTAAAGGCAAGAGAAAATTTTGATCTGAATTTCTTGGGCTTTAGTCAGCAAGCCCTTTTCTGCTGGATCAAAATTCATTTCAAATGTAATATGTACTTTCTAAGAAATTGCTTACTTGCTAAAATCAAACAGAATAATCAGATTAAGCTACATGGTTGTTTAATTGTAATGCATTTTCTCTTTTCTATGGCTTCCTTTGATACCTTTCCCATATTTCCACTTTTTTTTTGTTTTAAATATGGTGAACAGAACTGTAATACTACCTTCATCAATGATTGCCCCTTTTTCTGAAGATGAAACATTATCTCCTTCCCTTTTTCAATTATACTTCCGTGCTTATATTCAAAGATTCCATTCATTTTTTGACTTCTGCAAGGCACTGGATCATATTAGTTCACTTACTGCAATGTATACATCATCTCAAAGTTAGTAACCTTTTTGATATCTGCTTTTTAGTCATTCCTCGTATAATCTTGAGCTTTGTTACATTAAGGCAACTTAACTGGCCCTACCCTACAAAGAGATTCAGATCACTCTGTGTGATGGCTCTGTCATTATTTGCTGTTCTTAATTCCTAAGGCTTATTCATACCTCATTATGGAATATGCTACAGACATCCTCAAATGGTTTGCTTCAAAATCAGAAGCTAAACAGCCATTTTCAGACTGCTCGTATGCCCAAGTTAATAATCTCTGCTGACATGCAAGGTAATTAGTTTAGGAACAATATATAAGAATCCAGATATGCTGCTTCTAGGATTTAGGCTGGTATTTCCTCATGGCATTTCATTCTGCTGTGCAGATATATCTTTAATATCCTATGAAAATTCTTAAATAAGTTTGTGTTTCATTCTACATCATGAAACACTGGGCCTACAACCATCCAATTGGAAATTTATATAGGAAAATAATATTTGACAATGATTCCTCACTGTCAAAATATATGTTTTCTGAGATACACTGGTTAGTCCATTCTTAATCCATCTTTTTAAAATTTTAAAAATATTTTTCTTTCTTACCTTTTAAACTGGCAATGGTACAATTCATTAGTCCTCCAATTCATTCCATAGGAAATACTGTTAACTGAAACTGTTTACATTAGTTTTAAATTATATGGGGATGGATTTCGCTAATATAATCTCTACTTTAAAGAAAGACAATGTTGCCAGTAACGTGAGTAAAATTATTAATGAGACACTGTCCAGTTGCTGGAAAAAAAACCTTTGAAGCAAAAATTGCTCAACTGCTTTACAAATAAATAGAAATGGATAAATGAGTACACATTCCTGTGCATTAACTGTATTAGTGCACATTGCTGTGCACTAACTCTCAGTATGACCTTGAAATTTGCTGAGATTAATGGACAAAGGGAGAGAAAAAAGAACATTGAGAGAACAAGTTTTTGTGCTTGTTTTTATTAGAACAGGACTAAAATCTTATGAATAGGTATAAAATCATGTAGTTTTAAAGTCCATTTTATGTGTTCATAAATAAAGTAGTTATTTTGCTGTAAAGGAACATTTACATTTTAACTGTGCCTCATAACAGCAAGATATAGAACAATTTCCCTGAACAAATACTGCTAAATATTTTTTTCCGTCTCCTGAAATGGATAAAGATCATTATCCTTTGCCTTTTTTTTTTTTTTTAATTTAATAGGTAGACTATAACTCAAGGGAGATGAGAAAGAAATGATAAAGTCCTGTGAAAATAATAGAGGATTTTTATTCCTAGATACCCTAAAATGTTTTATAGTGTTTTAGAAAGGTGCAGAAAATTGGATCAGATGAACTGCTCTTTCTAGAGTGGATCCAGATTAGGAAATAATTGCCTCCAGCTTCTTGTGGCTTCAACACCAGAAAGTATTGTTCATTGCTGTTTGCCATCAGGGCTTCTCTTTAATCTTGTGTTTGGTGTCTCAGCAGGTTTATTAATTTGGACACAGCATCATTCTGAGAATGGCTGATTAACTTCTGATTTTGAAGCAAGTTATTCATTGCTTGCTGATGAATCTCTGCACCATATTCTGCTATCTAGCATAAATATACTTCAGGGTTGAACAGCGGCAGATGTTGATGAAGATGGAGTGGTCATATAAAAAGATGTACTTCTAGTTAATTCATATGTCTTTTCTCAGTACAGTAGTTTGAGAGAACCAAGATACAGTCCCACACACAGATGCGCTGTGGATTTCAGGAGATAGGAATGTTGGATGGTGACAGAGAAACAGTAGCAAGCAGCTGGGGCAGAAATATCTTAACTGATATCATTTATGAGCAGAACAGTATGTCCTTAAGGATTGTCTATATAGCATCATAGAATCATAGAATCATTAAGGTTGGAACAGACCTCTAAGATCATTGAGTCCAACCGTCAACCCAACACCCCCATGCCCACTAAACCATGTCCCTAAGCGCCTCATCTACATGTCTTTTAAATACTTCCAGGAATGGGGACTCAGCCACTTAGTTGGGCAGCCTGTTACAAGGCCTGACCACTCTTTCAGTAAAGAAATTTCTCCAAATGTCCAATCTAAACCTCCCTTGGTGCAACTTGAGGCCATTTCCTCTCATCCTATCGCTAGTTACTTGGGAGAAGAGACCAACTCCCACCTCGCTACAACCTCCTTTCAGGTTGTTGTAGAGCGCGATGAGGTCTCCCCTCAGCCTCCTCTTCTCCAGACTAAACAGTCCCAGGTCCCTCAGCCGCTCCTCATCAGACTTGTGCTCCAGGCCCTTCACCAGCTTCGTTGCCCTTCTCTGGACACGCTCCAGCACCTC